>JAQIXX010004142.1:0-17161 GCA_034700605.1 Willowsia nigromaculata
CAAAGGCATTGGAAGAACGGCACTGTTTTTTTCCAAGAGTTGACAGTAGACACAATATCCATTACTCATTTCTCGATACATGGACATTTTCTCACAGTAGCAATCTCTGGTCTCTGGCGGGGACTAACATGTACAGTTTGTAATCTAACCCAAAAACCAAAACCACCTACAATACCTACATATACATGTTTACCACATAGTATACACACTTTACATTTGCGCCACTGGCACGGAAAAAGGTAACATTCGCAAGTTTTTCTCTCTTTCTCTGTGTCGTATTGTTGCAGTCACTGCAGAGCCATGTATATTCATTGCATGTTATTGTGTTCACGTTTTTTGTTCTTTGCTTCTTCCTGACAGGGATAATGGAAGCGTGAAAGTTACATAATATAAACATATCAATCAACTCAGGAGCCATATTAATACACCTTGTGTACACATACACTACCGTTCGACTAAACCAGGTTGTGCGTGTACCGTTATATCCGCTAAATGTACAGATATACTGTGTGGAAATAAAATACCTCTTCCTACAACAACCCACTTTTCACGTTAAGTTGCTTTCAAAACTGGGGAACTCTTTGTTGTTGTCGTTGTCATGTTGTGTGCTGATTCGGTTATTATGTCGTGTGGTGGAGGTAGCGGTGATGATGTTATAGTGCTTGCTGAAGGAAAACAATGATAAAACTTTATATTCCAATATATTACAAGTTTTCTTCATCAGCAATTTATAAATATATTGGAGGGGATAACGGTTTGCCTATTATGAACGCAGAATATAGCTTGAGATTTTTCAACTAAAGTAGAGGACCCCATCCACATAATATGTTTTTCCTTTCATCTGTCCCCTTACATAATACATCGGGTTTGGAAACAGTATCCTACTTTGCTTTTGTGTCTAACGTATCAACAATATTGATGTAATTTTGGCAATGTTTGCTTTCCTCTTAGTGACAGCCAACAAAGAATGGCGATGCTCCTACTTTTCCTCTCTCTCTCTCTCTCTTCTTATTTGACTGACAGGCAGGCAGAAAGCATAATATTTTTGAGGTGTGAGGGTTTTCTTCTGCTATAAACTGGTAAATTTTACCTGTTTTACGGATATTTCGTTTTTCATGCATGGCTGATGATATATGATACTTGTAAATATGTGTGTGAGTGAGTTTATGAATAAACAAGAATAGTAAGAACAGTATACTTTTCATGCATTGTAATACAGCTAATAAGCTTTAGTTATTATAAGTGCATAACTGAGTATACGAATATGGAAGGAGTTGAGATATATTCATTCATTTAAGAAAATTACAGTTATTCTTTTACAATTCCCATTTCTTATGGTTTCTTCAAGAAGATAAAATAATACACAGTTATTTAGAAAATGGAGTAGCCACAATGTAGCGGTTGCTGGTGGCGTGCACGTTGAGAAGGGATGCACTCCTTTTTCAATTTTGAAAAGAATTTTTGAAACATTTTCTATATCTGTTTTCGCATAGAGAAGACACTGCAGATTCTGTGCAGGATTGGGTAATGGAAAAACGTGAATTTTTTTGAACACGAGCAAACCACCACTTTACCACCGCCTCTCACCACTAGACGAGACGAGACCACTACTGCTACCATATTTTTCCCTATTCCTTCATGAACAGATTAACCTTTGGAAAAGGAAGCTGTTCAAGCGACTGATGATGATGTTTGGAAGATGGGGAAAAAAGAGTAAAGCTTACGTCTCTACTTTCACTCCTGAGATTTCGCCCTGATGGTAGTGATGATGACGATGATGATGAACGAACGAAAGCGTCTCTTTTACTGAAAAACTCGAAAAATGATGCTTCACCGTCATCATGTCAATAGCTTTCGTTTTCATTCTTCCTTTGTGCGTGGGTAAATTCATGATTTTAAGTATTCATGGCTGCTGGTAGTATTACTTTGCTCGCTTGACATCCTGTATATCTACCTTTAGCAAGTATTCCTCAAGATATATTTTTTACTTGAATGAATGTGCAATAGAGTAAGTTCAATGTAACTGGCTGACCGAGTAAAAGTGATTTTAGGAGAAGGTGATGTGCACCAGAGATGAAAGACTTAAGCTGTCTGAGCCCCTGATTTTCCTCCTAGCTCTAAAGTCCAACTTCCAGCATGGGTGTATACAATCGCTTTTTGTTCCATTCTTTTCCTTACCTACTCATCATTCATCTCTGCTCAACTTTGAAAATGCATGCTAATTTTGAGAGAAACAAAAAAGGAGTTGAATTCAAGATAATAATATGATACCTCAAGAATATATACATATACTCCACCAAGAAACAAAAGGAGATACCAACCTTATCTTTCCACAATCGTCTGAAATCCCACAAGCAACGAAAAAATATATACACTTGAAAATGAATTAAATCTCAGCGGAGAAAAATAAAAATGCATGTGATTTTGAATGTGCGTAGAAAAAAAATGATGAAGCTGAGACAAGCAAGGAATTGTTGATGATGACTTCTTCAGCTTCTCTGATGATGTGTTTGCTCCTCACTTCTTCTTTTTTCCTGTAATAAATGTATTTATGCGCGCGTGTGTGTGTGTTTGTACAGAGAAAATGATGTAGCGTGATATACGTCGTAAAAGCAGAGAGTACTCCTTTTTTACTACTTACTCATTTTGCAAAAAAAGGAGGGATTCTGAAGTGAGTGACTACACTACATTACAAGGAGGAAGTACCTTTGCTCGTTACTCTCTGATAATAATAATAATACACTAGCAGAGTATTATGTAGTTTATTATGTATCATCCGGGAAGAAATTTACGTGTAGTAAAAAAACACTACAATTCTTAAGTTTTAGATGTTTCGGGTGTGTATGTGCACATAAAGCCTATACATAGTTTCTGTGCACACATAAGACAAAAAAAGAGAAAAGTGAATGATTTACAACCTTATCCTCTTTACTCACTCACACATACTTGCGTACTTGCATATATGGAAAAGCTGAGGCTAAACTATTTCTCTGGTTTTTTACTCGGCTGATGCAGAGACAAGAAAAAGAGAAAGCTGAAAAAAGAAAGTAAAGGGGGAAATAACGAAAATGGAAATTGAGAGTGCAGTATTTTCATGCATTACAAAACATGATGGTTTAAGAGGAGGGAATGGTGGTAGAGAAAGTACATAGATTGTAAGTACAAAGCGTACATATTTGGTACGTTTCGTTTCATGATGGGAAATCTCAAATGCAACATTCATTTCCTTTCTTTTTCTCTTTTACTTTCTTTTTTTCCTCCTTTTCCTACGTATTTTCTTTCAGTCTTTCTTTCATTTCACCAGCTTTTGAATTCCCAACTTTTGAAACTCGTGACCGCACGCAGGCAGACTTATTGTGATGCGGAAACTACTTTCACTTCAAAATTTATGTAGACTGAGAACATACTTAGACCACACTGGTTAGAGCATATATGCAGCTAGAAATGATGGTGATGTTGGAAACATTTTAAATTTTTTGTGGTTATTCTTCCTCGTGATGATGATGAGTAAAGAAAAAAATGAAGGAAAACCTGGAAATCATGTTTCTGAAATTAACACTGCTCTTGTGAGTGATGAGATGAGTAGAGTATGTATTATGTAGGTTATTAATGCACGAGTTTACTTAAATTTAATACATTTCTTTTGAATTCTTCATTCATTTTCACAACTTGAGGGGAAGAAAATCTTAGAATCTGTAAAATAAATCTCTAGCCTCTCTAGAGTCTAAACTTGGTTCATAGTGGTACCAGTAGGGTCTTTTAAAGCATACGGTATAACATATTTCTGGTTTGTTTTCTAAAAAAAAACCAATTGAAGTTTCCCTCGTGTTGTGTATCTCATTAATTATTATTTGCCTGCGTCTAAGTTTCATCTTAACACGGCACCATACAAAAATGATTGATAATGAAAAAATTGTGTTGTCGGAGACCGAAACGTTAAAGATAAATTTGTTAATGAGGAAAACTTAATTACTTACTTGTGTGGAGAAATGGTAGATGAAGAGCGAATGGGAAGATTCCACGGATTATCCGTGCAATGTAATCTGCTCCCAATTCATCGATAACGGTCCCACTAAACGGTGTACGTAAAAATGCACTTTATCATGATCAGAACGAAGACATCTTGGCACTTGGAAGCAGTATAACGTGTGCAATCTTTACAGTTTTCATTGTTCGTCCATGAAATTGGTTCGTCAAGCTTATTCAAATTCACAGCACTTTTTCATCTGTTTATCCCCATTCTTTTCATGCTCTAATTCACAAGACCTCGTATTTTGCTTCAGTGTAATATATCATCATCTCATATTCTTCTCATTATTATTATTATTTTCCTGGTGAGATCGACAAATATGTATTATGTGTGTTCACACGTTATCGTTTGCAAGTAGTTTCAGCGCATTTTCCCTTGTTTGCATTCCCCATCAACTCGACGCTTTCGTGAGCTTCCTTCATTCCCGTCGTTTCGTCGAGTAGCTAGATATTTTCGTTCATATATTTTTCTAATGATCGTTAGTGAAAAGCAGGAGAGAGGCAACATAAGGAGAAAGCATTCATGTAGAAGTAATATTACGGTGGGCCATAATATTCCTGTTAATTACCATTATTAGGTGCATAAATAGATACACAGGCGCATACAGAGCCGTACACATGTAATGTGTCCATGCCTTCCATGATATCAAATATTATATGCTTTAGGCAACTATTCATTAAAATTGTACCGCATAATAAGTGTGCATGATGACAACACTACATACAGACAAAGAAGTAAAGTCTAGAGCAAAACTAAATAGTTAAATGCTCTGGGATACCTCGGAAACATGTTTACTATGTTGGATTATACAATGAAAATATCGATTTGTCGTAAGTTTGTAAACGGAACTCATTTCCTTCCAAAGTATATTGCTTATTATTATAAATTACAGTAAACAATTATATTTTCCCTTTTTTAATTGCGTACTTTTCTATATCCAGACGCACCAAGCACGCAATACTTAATATAATCTATGTCAACGGAACCATGCTCACTCGAAAAGTTGTGCACGTGCACGTGACCTGATTGTTTTTTTATCTGTTTCGTTGCAATGTGACATGTTACGTGTCTGATAACTTGTATTCAAACAGTGTTTCCGAAAATATGTCTGAATTAACCACTATTTGTTGTTAAAAGCTCAATAGCAATGTAATAAGCTATTTAACTCTTTTCTAATCATAAGATTATCTAATAACGTAAAAAAATTAATCTGCATGATGCATGAGATGATTTTGCTGTGATCCCAATCACATTAGCGTATACTTTATGAATAAAAAAGAGGATCGACGATTGAAGCTGATGCTGGTACGATTTCTACTGCGAACCCTCCGTCATCCATTATATATGCCAGGTGTTTGTAACCTTGTGCTCCCATAAATTAAACTGGTGTAGTGGAGCAGGAGGAGGATAAGAATAAGTAGTTAGGGAGAGGAGCGTCAGAGGACAAAGTGGAGCTAAAGTGAAAGCCACACCGTATCATGCAGCAGCGACAGATCATACGAGAGACCCTGTTTTGCCATGATGACGGTGAAAGTAGCGGTGGTGGAAGCAAATGCCGAGCTCCTTTATGTAATACTTCGTATTCTGTGGATAAACTTGACAATACGTAAGGGACCAAGTGGGATTCCCAAGAGCTGGAGCAGATAGAATTTCTCTATTGTATGACTCGCATACTGATTCTCAAACTCAACTCAAACAATAAGTTTAAACGGAAGAAAATAAGGAGGAAGAGTAGAATAGTTTGCAGTGGTGCGACTTTCTATATACAAATCTAGATGATGCAGATACTTACACTATTGTGGATAAATTCCAATATTGTTGTTTTAAGCACACAACCTGGCATACCAACCTTGAGAGTGGCTTCTGTTAGAGGGGGGAAATGTTGCATTTCTTCCCTCCAAAATAGCTTTATATGTTCTTCATAACAATTTTTGAAACTGCGGTGGCCGCCCGTCCACCACGTCAACTACAACAACTGCAGTAAAAAAATTCACTCTGTTGGTTTTAGAATGAATGATTGTATCATGTCGTTCAAAGTAAAGGGATCTTCGCATCTCGTCATTGTATTCTATTATGGGTATGGATTTTGCACGATTGCCGCACTGATTTCATTCATGACTACACACATACACGCATTTATTCCTTCTATATAAATGTTGTAGTTGGTGGCCCATTCACTCATGCTCCATCACACCATATCATTCTCTTACCAATTGGATTCGACAACAAGCCCATTTATTGAAATAAGACGGAAATAAGTCATGAAATTAGCCCAGTTTCCCTACTTTTCATGCTGTTGCGCTCCCTTCGTACTGGCAGTTTTTTGTAGGTATTTATTCCAGCACTGGCAGGAATAATTTAAGTGACAGGCTTACTAAGTTACTAAGGTTGATGGGAGCTCATGACTTTTGAAAGAATAATGAGCTAAAAGGCGAAACAGTGGCAGAACCAGAGCACATACTTTTTTCCCTAGTTCAACACTAGCGGACAAGTAAGTTTGGAAAGAATGATCCCAAAAGTGAAATAGACAGAAAAGGTAACTATAAAAAATGCTGATTATAAATATCGTGAAAACCCTTCTAGACATGTTGCATCGACTATAATGTGCTGGTTTTCTTGCAAATATGGACTAGTGTATTGTAATAGGAGCAGAAAATGCGATTTTTTCTCGTTTTCTATCTTCCTTCTCTCAATTCGTCGACCATTAACATTACTCTGTAATAATAGTACTTTCCCCTCCTATTTTGGCTTTTCCCACGTGTAAGCTATGTTATCAGAGCGTTAAAAACTGGTCTCTAGAACGAAACTGCATAATGTGCTGGGATACTGTGTGTGTGCAGAAGCAGTAAAGGGTATAGAGGGAGTGAAATTAGCAGGACTAAATGGACAACAGAATGCTATCACTTGAGAGTTGAGTAGTGAGTGTCCATTGGTTTACGGGATTGGCCTGCCTTGTCTGTGTAATATCAGCTTTAATGGTAGGCTACTTCTTCTCTACCATCACCAGCAAACAGATGAATTGCCTGCTCGTGGACCCGCTATTATGACTCCTTTCTCCTATTTCTCTACTTGAACCATAGAAGAAGTAGCGGTAGGGATCCTTTTTCATTCCCGAGTGGTATTGCCCAGAAATAAAAAGATATATTGGAAGGAGGGAGGATGAACGAGCTCAATTGTTTGTCGGCTTCCATAAATTCAACGTCCCTTTTCATTCCAGACATGGATGACCTTTGTCAGAAGAGGTGTTTTCTGTTACGACTCCTACCAACCGCCACTACATTTGTGTAGTCGAGTGGAGTAGGAGTAGTGGTGGCAGAGATGGTGGTGAGCGGAGGGACCGTGGTCTCTTCGTTTTCGTTTGGGTTTCTTCTCTCTTTTTTTATCCTTCTCCCACACACTTTTCCGCTTCCAATAACTCCAGCCTATATATCCGCGTCTATAATATATATCTGGGCGCGATAATTTCAGAGAGCACATCCATCTCCAATAGTATTACTGCAAGTAGTGGAGCAGTGCTTCTTCTTTTTCCAGCATCAATTTCAACATACACCACTTCTTCTCCACGCTCCATCCATTTCTCTCTTCATCCCCATATCATTATGACTGTAATGGAGATATGTACATGGTGAAAAAAAACTTCTTCCAAAAATTGCAATGTATGTCAAGGTAAAGAAGAAAAAGCGATTTTTACCTTTTAAGGAAATAAAAAAGCAAGTTAGCGCAAGCATGTATGTAGATTGTGTGACGTAGTGTTAAAAAACGTTATGATACCTAACGAAGAAATAGACCCTAAAATAATAATAATAATAATAAAAGGAACGAAATTCTGTGAAAAAGTACCTGGTTCATTTGCTTCATCGCTGTGGCGTACACGTATTATGTTGCATAGGCGTCATTTTATATGTATGAAATCGACAATAGATAGAGACTGGGTATGCATCTAAACCTTTTGTCCATTATTCTTCTATTTTTACCTCACTCTTTCCACATATTTTTTAGTCCCTACATCAAATCCCATTTTAGTAAAAATGTATGACGATGATGGCTAAAGGGTGGTGACTTTCGGTTTAGTATTGCAGTTTATTTCAGGTTTCAGGTCTCCTCCCAGAGAGAAGTGAATGAACTCTTTTGCTTTTTTCCCTGGCATGTTCCCCCTTCTTCAAAGGTGCACACGGCGAAAATTTAAATTTTGATAAAAGAAATAAATTGCATAGTTCTTTCTCCTTTTCACTTTTACCAAGAACTCGATCATTAGTAATGCAACCGCAAAGTATGTACATACATAACAGCCTTTGGGAATAGAGAACATTATGTTCGGATCTGCGCAAGAAATCCTGCTGGCTCATTTACTCAAACCTTTATTTTCAATCTATTTTTTCCCTTTCTTTTGGTCTCACAAGCGTGCCCACTAATAACAAGCATGTTCCATTTCCTTGTACACACACACAGACACACAACCCATGTACAGAATGTGAGTGACATGAATGAAGCGAAACCTTGTCACAACAACAAGTAAGTTACATTAAATATGAGGAAACATGAGAAAACCATAAGCGGCTTGCCTTTACATCTCAAGATGGGATAAAACTATAAAAAATAATTATGCACGCATAAGACGCTGAAGCGTATATAAAACAGGAAAGGATGATATACGGAGCGAGAAAAAAACATAATTCTTGAGAGAAGTTCATAAACCCTTTTTGGCTTCGTCCAATCATCATCATTTTCGTCCTCCTCCTGTTCCTCGTCATCATGCCATGAATGACTCTACCTGCTCCCTGCTTTCTCTTCTTCCCGTGGCAAAAAACAGTACTGACTTCTTCCCATAATATGATATATTGTTTATACGTATACACACAAATATACTACACGCAATTTTCTCTAGGATCGTCTCACAGACATGCCAACAGGGATGCCAAGTTTGATATATTAAGTGTAGCAATGAGAATAGGACTGCTATGTGTTCGTCGGTTTAGCACATGGCATTAGATCCCATGTTTGTATAAAATATACACACAAGTTGCAAAAATGTAACACATATCTTTCCTTCGCTTCTCTAACTGCGGTTTCATTTCATTCTTTCAGTCAGTCAGCGAAAATGTGTGCGTATACGCGGAGAAGGTTACCTCACTCCCACTCTCCTCACATTTTTTTGCCATCATGATAACTAGCTACTTTCTATTATTCCTTGCTCGGTTATACACCATGTACACATTAAACATAAAGATATTATATATATTTGTATATAGTAGATATATACATATCCCTTTTTACTTCACACAGAGTGTGCATGCATGGACCACGAAAACCAAGGTAGAGTCATAGTCATGCTTTCTTTCTGTCTGTCTTCCTTTCTCTCTATCTTGGTCATGAATCTCTTTCAAAATCTTGTAAGAACCTGTGTCTCTCCATTTCCTCTGTGACATGAAACATTTTCCTTTTCATCTCACTGTCGAGGCCCCTCTTCTTTTCATAGATATCCCTTTCATTGTATGCTCCTCTATATAAGATTGTATATATGACTGCTATTATTGCTTTTCCGATGTTGCTCGGAAAACGTAGGCTTTTGTGGTATAACTTTTTGTGTAGCTTCTTTCTTTTCTCCGTTCACCGTAGAAAGGGATAAGCCAAAGCTCATCTTCTCATTCCATTCAAGTTGTGTGCTTGTGTTGTTGCTCCTCTGCTCCCGTCCTGTCACGGAACCTGCCAACAAGCCAACCTAAGTAGAAATTTTTATTATACTTAATCACATTGTACGCCCGTATATGTATTTATAAAAATGGGATCTCTTATCTCCTTTACAACACTATTATGCGAGAAGAAAAAAAAAGTTGGACAAAAAGTCTGTGTACTGTCTTTTATTTTTAGATACACAAGTTTTTGCTTTTCCTTCTTTTTGCTTTATCATGCTAACCCTAATATTTGCCCTCCCTCATGCTCACGACAGCTTTCTCTTTTCTCCTGAATTTTTTACGCCAAAAGAATGGTATTATTTTTCTTTTGTCTGTGACAACTGATATACCTACTGCTTAGATTAGAATAATCATATTTCATCAGCCCTTTCCACGCGATCCTCTGTTTTGATAGGAGACACCACCTTTGAATCCTTCCTTTGTATTCCATGAAATCAAATTAGAGGTTATAGTTGCTTCACAAACCATTAAAGAGCTTCTTTTCTCTTTCAAGAATTTAATTCATGGCTGATTACTCCTTCGCTTGTATAGTCTCTCCGGCGTTTCCCATGACTCAAATGCTAAAAGTGAGGAGAATGCCAAGAATTAGTAAACCCTTTCAGAATTATTGATTTGCAACTTGTGCAAGATTTTTGCAACTGTGTTCATAAGAGATGCAATACACGACAAAGAGAAATAAATAAAAATCCCATACATGGAAATGTGCAAGTTACCTTTCTGGTAAAAGATATTCATAAAGTAAACTGTGTGGAAATTACAGTGAGTCATAAAATCACATAAAAAATACAATGTTTCCGTATCCAGAAGAAAACCTGTATAAGAACTAATGCAGGATGAGTGAGTAGAAGCCAAAGAAAACATACACAATTCACTGTTTATTATTATGGCATCATTCATAAATGGGTATTTTGGCTTTCTTTTCCTCTATCGCACAGGCATAAACATCCTATTCTTGTTTGTCAGTTCAATCAACCTATGATGACATTAGTATTGTTTTACAGTGTATGGCATCTTCCCTCTACCATCGGAGTACAATCTTTGATTATCTACTCCGGATAGGCTTTGTAGTAATCATACCTTGCCTACCAAAATCATTATCAAACAGAGAGAGAGAGAGAGATGGAGAGGAAATGAAAGTGCAGCATACACGATAAGACAGGAAGAAGATAGATATGGTGTATTTGTGCTTCCATTTACTAAAATTGGAATCTCATTACCCCAGCAAACTCGCTTCGAGGGAGAATGAAGAAAAAATGAAAGAAAAGGTAGTAAGCACATACATTTTTCAAGAAGGTAATGGGAAATATGGTGTAGTGTGTAGGATGGTGCATATTTCTATTGGTCTTTGGGATATAACTTTGTATAAACTATACTTCCGTAATATGTTGTTACCTTCCGGCGTATATTTTCTCTTTTCTTCTTTCGAAACAAGACGAGAAAAAAATAGATTTTTTTTCCTTCCTCTCTTTCTTTTTTCCTCCCAAGCATGTTACCTGTTCCCTGCAAACCTTTCAGGAGAAAAAATGCCACACATTGACGGGTAGGAATTATTATTATTTTTTGGTACTTTCATTGAGAGATTGGTAGGATGTGGGAGAAGATGAGGAAGAGAGAGAGAGAAGACCTATGAAATGACATCAGTTATTTATTTTAGGGTACTTTTTGATTGAATTCTCTGGGTCGATATACTATTTGCTTCGTATTAAATATGGCATGCCTCCCTTTCTCTCTGTTGTCTGTCGGTAGCAGAAAAGAAGGCTGTTTGGTTGTGATGCTTTTGCTGCTGCTGTGGAATGAACGAGATTTTGTTTGCAGAGTCTTTCATCCTTTTATTTTATTTTTTGTCGTCATCAACCCATCAGCAGTATTCCATCACTCTTTCGGATAAATGTAGGGAAAAAGCTTAGATATATATCTTTCCTGGGCATATGAATACTATTGGAGGTCTTTGTGTACTAAAAGAAGGAGAGAATTGATTGTCTTTATTTACAACCCAATACACCAAACACAGTTACCAAAAACAACATGTAAAAAAAGTTCTAGGTCTATCCATACTCACTCGTCTGGTTTGTGCCACGAGCATGAGGCATCCTCTCTCGTTTTTTCCCTTTCCAATGAATAAAATCAGAAAAGGTCAATAAGCAAAATGAAACGGCCAAAGGAAATGTTTGCAATCTGTATTTATCATTATTATGAGCATCACCTTTCAGAAATTTCTGCCAATATACATAATGATGCATGATAAAAAACACAAGTGAATTTTGCTGTTTTGAGTTCGTATGGCTGGATAAGTGCAAAAATATATTTGCGTAAAAGGTGTGTGGGTGGTTCACGGACTGCTAAGCAAACAAGGAGAGCGAAAACTTTTACAGTTACAGTCTCTCCATATATGCCTGTACAGTGTGTACAATTGTTTATTTAAAATTTTCTTTTCTATTTGTCTTTTCCCGTGAAAAAATAATAAAACCGACAGAAAATGGCGTGTTATGTTTGTGCCTACGTGAAAATTGAACCATTTGCGTATAAGTACGCGTTCACCTGGTATATTAGTAGTAACAACACACGTGAGCTCTTCCAAAGTAACAGGCTTTGTGAGAAACACCAACTTATTCTTACAGCTCCCTAACGAACAGCATACTGCGAAAAAACTGAAAACTAGTCACACATACAGAAAGAGAGAAAAAAGCTACTCCCACCATCCATCCATTTCCCCTGTAATTTCACCAAAAACTTTTTAGAAAACTACAAATTTGTCAAACAATCCAACCTAGAAAATGTATTACTTTATGCATATCATTATTATGGAGTTGACAACAAACTGGGGATACTTTATTATTATGTGGGACGCATTCCATTTCAATTCTGCAATAAATGTGTGCATGCTTACCTGTGTGGAGTATGTGCGTGTGATTTCCTTCTTGATAATGATGATAACATGTACGCTCACATCATAATTTACAAAATAATGCCCTCTCCAAAACTTTCCTCTTGATCATGATGATGACGACAATAACTAATGACCAACTATTCTGTGTGCAGATTCGTAGATATATGCATGTGTGTATGTGTTTGTGCAAATTTGTCTCGCAATAAACATAACCTGTCATATAGATCGGAGTTGTGCATGAGTCAGAAGAGAAAATGAACTTTTCATGTGCGGGAGCTCTGTTTTCATTCGGAAGTATTATTTATTATTATTATTTTATTACATTGTTCGGAAAAAATTATTGCTGGCTTTAGAATGAATGCTGTTTTATTTTCTAGGTCATTATATACTTTTGCAGAAATGGGTACGCCAAAGGGGCATATTTAATTGGAGGAGTAAGTATAAGACAGAGTTATTTTGCAAAACAAACGCGACTACGGCACTTACTCCTGTCGTCGTTCGCAATTACGACGCAAATATTCAAACAGGGAAAAAAGTTTAGAGGAAGAGTTTATATTGTGTTTAGTTAGAGTTTAGCTGGTTGTGTACACATTTGAATGAAAAGATATTATTGAGTTGCGATGGATTTTATGCTGTGCTGTTTTTTGGTAGTTGCTTTTCTAGAACATTTTTCATTCTTCTTCTCTGGAAAAGTAAAAGGAGAAAGTAAGCAGAGTATAGAGTAGCTGCCTCCATTTTTTCAGAGGATTAATTCACTCTACCGCGAAGCAATTTTGAAGCCACGCTCCAGACAGACAGTATCCAGAGCAGAACGTTACTATTTGAAGAATAAAAAATAAAGGAAGAAAACAGAAAGAAAATGCTATTGTCTGATGTTTCATGTAACAAATGTAATATCAAAGCATGCATAATAAAAGAAGACTGTGCAAACACTTGCATTTCTGGTAAAACATCATCAGAATACGAGAAACTCGTGTAAGAAGTGGGAGACAAGGAAACGATTAGGGTAAAAATTTGAGCAATATATTTGTGCTGGAAAATTTACAGTGATGTGGTGCTCCTCTTTAGTGTGGTGCTAGAATCGACAAAATAATTGCTGTTGACGCAATCGGTCTCTTTAAACATTTATATTAGTTAACTCATAAGTTGAGGTTGCTTGAAAGATCTACATCAATTAGTTATATAATCGAACAAACAAATTAGTGGTGTTGACAACTCAATAGAAAATTCTAGATTGCTAAGCATAAACTTAATAATTTAAGGTTTGTCCGTCAATCAAAGTTTCAATGTGGGTGCAAAAGTGCATTTAATATTTTAAGGAAATTTTTTCTGTTTGATGATCGAAGCCCATTAGAGAGGAGGATCTATTGAAACATCGTTGGCGCTCGGTGAGCTGTCACTTGCTGTCATTTTTCTTTGAATATTTTGAAGGGGGAGCGTGATCGTGTCTCAGTCATCATAATCGTATATGAAATTGAATAATTTTGGCATGTTTCAGTAAATACAAAATGTTACATTTCTGGAACCACCCGTGGACACGCAGTGTCAGGAATGCTATCCTACACAGTGCTATCGTCATGTTTTTGTCGTTGTTGGACAATGACATTCAACATTATTTGTGCGCGTGTAGGCTAAGATGACACTTAATGTGTGTAAAATGCAAATTATTTGCATTTGTTTCACTCACCATTCATGTTTGATGTTGCTGCTTGCATAATAATAATAATAATGATATGCATTTCCAATTTTCATTAGTGAGCTGAGCTCTCACGTATAAATATTCATACAGAAGACATTTATTAGCTGGAGAAAATATTTTAGTTATGAAACATTCAACAAGCCACCTTTCTCTGTGATGCTGCTAAAGGTCCCCTCTCCCTATAGTAAATCTTCTGGTGAGATGAAACAGAGCATGGAATGGAACACGCCATCCGGACACAGAACAGCCACACAGCTTTCTCTTAATTGAATGGGATAGGTTAGTTCCGGCAATTAAGAAACGAGCTGACAGGAACAAAGTTACCATTGCAGCCCCTCACATGCCTTAAACAACATAACCTAAAAGCTGCCATTGCTTTTAGGCAGCAGGAAAAGCGCATCGTCTTTAGTATTTTCTCTGGTATATTTTAATACGTTATTATAATAACATGTTAAAATGAATGATGATGGAAGAGAGTTACTATTCTTCTTTTACCGCATTCCATATCTCTGTTTCGTGAAGAAATGTGATATCATAGGAAATTAAAATCCTCGTAGTTTGCTGCAAAGCTCCATACCCAACTTTTGAATATGATCGTGTTGCTATTGTTTTGAAGGCGTGCCAATTAAGACTTAAACTTATTTCGTGACGATACTATAATTTTGCTTGTTTAAATAAACATTGTACATTTAATTTAGCTTAAAGAATACTCGTTGATTAAACATGGGCTAAAGCTAAATAGTTGACATTAAAAATGGAGCCGGAATTCGTTAAATGTTAGTAAAGCAATAATACCTACTACCTATACTAATGAGCTTATCCTTGCAACTTTACTCATCGCCAGTTGTAATTAAGGAAAGTTAAGAAAACCTACGATACTCTGAAAATGGGAGGGTGGGGTGCTGCTGCACGAAAGCTAAGGCGTTCAGATACCAATTTTATTGTTTAAAAAAAGCTATACATGAAAATGTGCACAACTTACTCTACAATTTTCCTTATCATCATTATTATTTATTTTGTAAGCGAGAAAGGAATTTGGGCTGCACCTTTTTTTATTTCAAGCAAATCACGTGTTTGGAATATGTCTACTGACTACACACACATGCACACGTAGATAATGTGAATATAATTGCTAATTGGAGAGCTGTGCTGAAAAAAAATTTCGTTGGTTTGAGATATTAAACGAGTAATTAGAAAACAACCTTAATTAAACTGATCTATGCCTGTTATTAGGGAAAAATGAATTTTCTCGATTGGAGGAAGAATGCTTCCAGCTATTTCATAACTTTTCCACGAATTTTCACAAGATTTGAGACAGAGAAAGTTTCACGGTCAGTTGTTATTGTTTCCCCAAAAAGTTTTAATAGCAGAGAGGAAGATGCACCAACTGTCAGTATCCATATAAATTTATGAGAAGAATATTACTCTAATGGTAAAACAAGCAGGCAATTGTAATCGGCGGTTTTAAATTACGAAAAATAATTTATTCATGTTTCTACACCAGAGTCATTAAAAAGCTAGGAGCTGCATGTGTTTCCATGATGAATCTCTATTTATATTTTAAAAAAGAAATAACGCAGCTTCACTCCCGCTGAGTAATTGCAAGAGTTGAAATTACAATGTAGAAGGTTGATGACTTTTCATGACCTCTGTACTTTCATGATAGATACGTAGAGAAAGTAGAATTATAGTTGCACATACGTTAATAGCCTTGATGCTATTCCTGCAGCCAAATAGCTACTACTCGGGGGTCGCCTGTTCGGTAATTCCGGTAGCATGACTCTGATTTTTTAATGGGAATGGGCTATCATGGAATAGGTTTGTAGCGATAGCCATAACAATGGAACAGCGTACTAACCTACCTCCCATACGCTTTTCAAATTGCTCCTGTATTTATGGTCTGTACAAAATATCAGAATCAGAATGACTGGGAAAAGAAGGTAATGTAAAAAAAAAAACCAATTGCACTACTTTCGAAAACTACCATTTGGTTTCATCAGCTTGCAATCAATCTTTCTCTCCAGCTTTTTAGATACTTTTTTATTTTTATCTTGTGTAATGATACGTTTTGAACAGGCGGAAAAAATAAGGCAGTTTGTTCTCAGTTTCAATGGATTTTTCTCTATCTACTCGTTTCGAGCTAAGGAATTGTTGAAACGTGTGCGAGTATACATCAGTCCTCCACATTGTCTCGGTGGCATTGGAAAATGGGTTTTTGGGAAGAGTGGACAACGACCAGTGAGTAAATAAACTGCGAAAATACAAAACGAGTTTTTCCCTGTTTACCATGGTACTTATACTGCCATTATTTCCTGACATTGTTCTCAAGTTAGTTCTTATCAAAAAGCCAACAACCTTGCACCATGTAACCGATGACATAAGAAGAGGTTTAAAACGTGAAGGAAGTGAGAGAAGAGGAGGGCGACCAGGGATATTAAAAGCATCTACTCCAACAAGCGACCACAAACAAGCAGGAAAGTTGGAATGAAAGCAGTGTAGTATCTCTCTAAGATTACATTATACACAGGGACAGAGCAACCGCCTCTGTTTAAGCAAAGCCATCATAGGAAAAAAGGGCGAGCCCTTAATGGATAGACATTAATTTGAAGAAGTCAGCAACAGCGCATTACTGTGATAATAATCATAATAATGGAGAAATGAGAGGTTTTCCTCTTTTTCCTATCTACCTACACACCTCTCTGCTTCAGCAGTATGTTGAGGAAGGGGGACAAGTGATAACTTTTTGGCCACAAGCTGGGGGAAAAGAGGTGCCCTTGATTTTGGTCCCACAGAATCTCGCCAGGACGAATTTGGTCCAGCCGGTTTTGGCCACTGTATTCTACTTTTACTTT
>JAQIXX010004143.1:0-17156 GCA_034700605.1 Willowsia nigromaculata
ATTAATCTAAAACTATTGAGCGTTGAGATCTGAAATTTTGCATGCTTACTCAGGATGGTCTAATTAGTTAGTGTGCACAATTTTAAGCCATTCGGGAGTCATCAAAAATAGACCCTTACCTTGTTAGTGATTACTTGCTTTCTGTTAGCATTTAGATTACACACCATACACATAAATCTACAAGCAATTTAATTTCTTATTTTGACCCTTTAATATTATATTTACTGTGATTTTTGCTAAATCAGTGTTTAATTTGGAATGTGAGAAGAATGGTGCAATTCTAAAGGAGGTGGACTAGACTCCATTTTTGTTCTAGAGAAGAGCTAAGTTTTTAACCGTGCATTCCAATTAATGATTTAAAATACAAAGCTAACTGATGATATTGGTATGACGATTTCAACAGTTACATATTTCTTTTATTGAAGGTGCTAAAGAAGTCCTTTGAATTGTTACCCCAACAACATTCATCATAACGGTGTGCAGTATCTGTAAAATCCCATTGTTCATAAACCTAATATTTACAAGGGTTCTATAAAGCAATAATGGCTGAGTATGATCTTTCTTTTATTTGACAACATGTACAAGCATCTAAGCAAACACATAAAAGCTCCGTATGCAAAATACCTGCCATAAATGACCATAAAGCCAAGACAATAAATGACCATAAATGAGAAAGCGCTTCTAATAAAAAATGATATGTCCAGTGAATAATTAAGAACAATTTGATTCAAATCGGTGACATCTTTATTTGCACTAGTAGTTTCCTTTTGGGAGACATTATTCTAAAAGCTGGCATCCGCATTTAACGTGAGCATACAAATACCACACCAGTGCAATCCATATAGTATTGAAATTGTTATTATGATGTTACTGAGGTAAAAACGTGCACACAGTGAATTTAAGTTTATCTAGAATTGTAAATTATATGACTGGTTTTGATGCAAGAGCAAGTAGATTGTTAAATTCCACATTACATTTTATATATTTGGTCACAAAAGAGCAAAACCACTGTGCACGCTGTCAAGTAATTCCAAAAGAAGTAAGTGTTAACCATTTATAGTGCTAACAGAGGTAATTTTATATTCTAAATCCCTTAAGTAACGAAAACGCTGATTTAAGTAGCAATGCTTGCATTTAGGGATCATCCATTTAGTACGTAACGCTAAAAAAACGATTTTTCGGATCCCCCACCCCCATGTCACGCCTTAAACAAAGGAAAGGGGGTACGCTTTAACATGGGATGTCACAAAAACTCAGACCCCCCCTCCCACCTTCCGCTGTTACGTACTAAATGAATGGTCCCAAACCTAGAAGTTATCTTAAGTTTCTTCTGAATAAGTAAAGAGTGTCTTTCGTTTTCCTTGTTCCGGAATAAAAAGGAACACTTCAGACAGGAAAATATTAACAGATAACCTACACCGGGAACGATTTCACAGCAATCCAGGCCCGGGTCCTTTCTTATGCTCTCTTAGACAGAATGACTCTTGAATCCCAAGGTATGCTCAGATTAAGGATAACTGTGTCGTATTCTTTGATGAATAATGTTAAAAATTTGTTTCGTATTAAATATTTTAAATGTGAACCAATTTTAAAAGCAGCAGGCTCAGCAGTTATCTTATCTGTTAGGGCAGCCAAAAACAAGTATGAGATTCATGTACCGTTTTATTCAAAAAGCTTTTTGATTAATGCTATAATCTTGGAATTTCATAAATACAAAATGCGTTGCAAAAGTTTTATTGTAAAAATGGGGTAAATACAAATAGTAATTCTTTAAAACTGCTGAAACAATGAATAATACGCACTGATTGTGAGTCTGATATTGTAAGGACAAAGTTTTTCATCAAAAATAAAGTTTTTTGTTAATTTTATTAATGAACGTATGTTTATGAACTGTCAGTTTATGTCAATATTTCAAACTTGTTGGTGAATAATCTGCAAGCACTGAATAATTGGCCAATGTCGTTCTGTCAGTGCATAACGTTATAAAGTATCGTATCTATAATGATTTTCGATGTTGTTCATATAGCATTGAGCTTGTCCAATTAATTTATAACAACACAGAGAAATCTTTCATAGAAGCCAGTATCAGGGGGAAAGTAAATTTTTCAAGTTACCCCAAAACATATTTGAAACGATGATAATTAGGCAGTGGTCAGTAGCAAACTGCCAAGAAAAATTTTCACGAATTACCAATAGAAGATTCATTCATGGGGTCTATTTTTTTGTGCCTTGTCTCAAATTATCCCGTTTCCCAACCTACAAAAGAATCCTTTCCAGATCGTATCGTAGAATCTGTCACGGACAACTAACCCCGAGGAGATGGATTCTGTTCTGTTGCGATCTGTTTCACTCCATTGTTGTCAGTAGAGATTGGGAGGTATAGGGATAAAGCGATCCATATCAAAAGCCCTTTTCAAAAGAACTGTGTATATTAAAGAAGGCTGTGTTCGGAAGCAGGCCATTTACCACTCCATATTCCTCATAACTCATTCTCACGTCTACCAATCCTCAGACCATGCTTACTGCTTACTAAACAATTACTGGTGAATGGTGTCAAGGGAAATATTTTGGGGCAAAATGAGGGCCATCAAACAAATCAGTATATCACTGTGATATGAATAGTAACTGTTCGAGAACACATAAGCTTCCTGTTCAACTTTAGAAAAGCTCTGGTTTTGCTGGTTCAATCGATTAACAAGCAATTCCAATTGGTGAGAAATGCAGTTGGCGAAAGAGCTTCCACTTGTACGAGTTACGAAAGTTTCGTTGCCATCGTCACCAGTTAGCTGATTTGTTTTTGTATTTTTTGCAAATATTTTAAAGCATGTCAACCGTTTACTTGTTGAGGAGTAGCGTTTTCATGAAAAGATCATCCTACTTGTTCCTCACCTCCCACCGCTGATTTTATCGTTTTGCTACCGGTTGCATTGCAAATTGGAAAGGTGTTTTTTCTTTAAACGTGCATTATTAACTATAATTAAGGAGTCGCTGCTATTGCTGGTTGGAAGGAAAATCGATATTTTCATGATACCTCTAAAAGTGGTAAGATTTATCTTATAACTACCGAATAGAGATACTAGATAATAATATGAGTAATGTTAAGATTGGATGAAAAGTGTGTTAGTCAACGTGATTTTATTGGAAACTCGTGGCTCTACTAATCCAGCTTTATTTTCTCCTGTGTATTTGTAGATCAAGCTATCTTCCAATATTTCTGCTAAAAGCAAAATCACTGGCTTATTGTGTGTTTTTTTGCAATGAGAAGTGCAATCAATCTCCACCACAAATCTTCATTATTTTGAAATCAAGCTGAAGTTGCTGGTTGTGGTTCATTAGGAATTACATGTATTATAAACAGAAAAATGCGAATGTAGTTATTGGCCATTGGAATTTGCAATAAGTAATACGTAAGTACCTAGTCTTATAGCGTTAACTTGACCATTTAATTTGTATCAAATCAAAATAAAAAAGACCAAAATCCGTCAGCTACTGTGCCTGGAACAATGACGAATGGAACAATACGATGTCTCAAAAATTGTCTTTTTTGAGACACCGTAGACCAGAAGTTACTGAACCGATTTCAAATATAAAATATGCAGCTGGAAGAAAACAAAATGTTGCACATTGACATTAGTTTTATGTTTTTGGTTTTGTTGTAATTAAATATATATATTACAATTTTTCGAAAACCACACACAACTTTAAGTTAAATGATCTTTCAAAGATTCCAATGCCAATTACTCGTTACAGGAAGTATATAGTAAGTATGGAGATTGAGATTTGACTGATTTTAGGGAACGTGGTGTCACTTTGAGTTTATAAATTCGGTAGTCAACATGCTAGAAAAATGTTCGCTTACGAGTGGCGTCAATTTATGAATTCAGGAAAAAGGCCGCCCAAGGTAAAAGCCATTCTGGGAGAAGGAATTCGGGGAAAAGACCATTCCGGGAAACGGCCATTCTGGGAAATGGTAATTCAGGGAACTTGAAATATTTCGGGAAAGGGCCTAGAGGCGCTATCGAACGGTGTATGATAAATTGTAATTCGAAAATATGAAGTTTTTACTGCTCTCGCTACGTTTGAAACTACTTTGTGAATTTCAAATGCATATCCGGATCTTGTAAGTATGCTAATTGAAGATGAAATTATGAAAAAATTGTAATTCAAAACAATTATAGAATTTCACTGTTTGGAAGTGTAAAATAACTGAATGACTCTAAAGCTAAAAACTTTATAGCGTTGAGTGATATAGCGTATTTGTGACGATTATATGATGCCAAATTAAGTTGATTAAATTTTAAATACAAGGCTTAAAAACTACTATATTTGTTTTCAGCTTTTAGCATTTTATACCATATCATATCCTACTGTTATTCCACCATATATCACATTAACTTATCGAGTTAGTCCCCTACATCTCAAAATACGTGCCGCAGCCGCTGTACGTAACACCAGGCAAACCTAAAAATGTAATTTGAAAAATAATATTTTACGACATAGAAATGCATGCAGCATAAATTATGCTTTAAACCTCCAAAATCAAATACAAAAAAAGCTCTCCATAATTAAAGTATTGGTTTCCTACATGAAAGGAAAGCAACGTTAATCCAATCTGGACAAGAATACTAAAAATCAATTCTAAGATTTCAATAAAAACGAGTCTTAATTTTTTGTGTCATTTTTGGTTTAAATTGTGCAGTTTGTTTTTCTGTGATCAGAATGCCTTCATGAAGTCATCGGTTTTATCAGTAAACGATCATTCGGTTAGCAACAAATTGTGTCTTGTAATAACCAAAGAGGAATGAATACCGATAGAAATTCCAGTTTTCCAGTCTGAAAATTTTCCAGAGCATAAAGCCGGACGCCTTATGATATACTAGGAATAATATAAGATATAATATATATTTCACCAACAATAATGTATGTATATCCCAACATACTTAACTATAAACGATCATGAAATATAGATCAGCTTGTGGAAAATATTTGGTTTTCGGTTCTACAATACATTTTAAATATTTTCATTCCAGTGATTCTGGTGTGATTCTTCATTGTAATTATAATGGATATTGGTTTCATTTATACACTCCAACGATCTAACAAAAAATAAGTAGCAGTAAATGTCTGCATGTGACATTTGTCCTAGCAACTGCAGTTGTAAAAATACAAGTATCATTGATTTTGTACTTGCTTAGGTTTAATTAAAATATCGACTAGAGTAAGTAACATGAACATTTTTGGAGGCTTTATTAACTCAACCCATATAATTACTGATAAAGGAATCAAGCTGTTATTTTCATGTACGATAGCTGTCACTTTCACTCGTACCTAATATATTGTAAAAATGGTGGTTTTGTTACAAACTCAGACGGGCAATATCTGACAAAAACAACTTACCATCTATACATTTTACCTAGATGCCTACTGGACAGCCTTAGAAACCCTCACAGAAATACAGAAAAGTAGGACCTTCCAACCAAGTAGAGAATTCTGTTAGGCGAGAAAGCAGAAGAAAGTGAAATGCAGCATGATATCTCATCTCGA
This sequence comes from Willowsia nigromaculata, assembly GCA_034700605.1. Taxonomy (NCBI): domain Eukaryota; kingdom Metazoa; phylum Arthropoda; class Collembola; order Entomobryomorpha; family Entomobryidae; genus Willowsia; species Willowsia nigromaculata. Next base: position 5,545 of record JAQIXX010004143.1, read on the forward strand.
TTCCCCAGGCGAATTGGAATGAAAGTTCCTTTCCTTTTTCCTGCATTCCTTTTCCCCACCGATTCCAAGCATTCTGTCTTTTGTCCAGCAACATTTCTGAGTCATGGACGAGTTTTCTCCACAAAATTTATTTATGGTAGCAACTAAGAAAACTAACGAGGGATATAGAACACTTTCTGGATATTAAACATGCTGTATGGACACCCATGTCGTAAATCTGGCTGGAGAAATTGAACAAATGCCAAAAAAAAGAAATACAGAGATGATAAAAACAGCGATAGTGCAGAGCACATTGTAAGAAATAAAATTGTTTGCAGATTCTTTTATTAGTGATATAACATTAAGAGAAGGATAAAAATGAACGTCAAGAAGACTAACAAGTGAGTATTGAGTTGTAAGTGAAAAGTTAGTGGTGCATTTTGTCACGGTGATGATGGTTCGATTGGCATTCGTCCAAGTACTTGAATGGACACTGGCAATAATCCCAATTTTAAGGTGTCAGCAACAAAATTCACTTACTATCGCAGTTTTTCTCTTGAATTCTGTACAATCTAATTTGAGAGATAAACAACCCATAAACATATTCTAAAAAGGGTGACCACCGAAATTAAAGTGACATATAGCGCACGTGACAACTCCTATGGTAATATGAGTGATGAATTTCGCATTTCTGTTTTCAAAACGACAGTACCATTAACCTCAGCTTGTACATGTAAAAACAGATAATATACATACTTTGAGATATTTCAACTTGTCCCTGGAAAAGAAATATATACTAAAGTTAAACTACTGATATAATTATAGATCTCACTGGTTTCTTTTGACAGTTTGGTCACGAATCCTAGAGTTGTGATAGAGGCGACCAAATAAAACACACAGACTGAAGTGATCGGAATCCTGCTAAAAAATGGCAAAAAACATAACTGCAGTGGGTTGACTTTTTCTCATTAAAATTCACTGCGTGTCGTGTGGTGAACCTCTACACAACCAGCTTCATTACAAATGAACCCAATTTGGGATTTGAAGCTCAAAATGTCAAAGCAAACTGCAAGTAGACAGAGATAGCGTCTTGAATGAAATCGTTCCTTCTGAAATTGGTGTTCTCTTTTGTTCGAGCTCCTTGATATCTGGGATTTGGGCTGCCTTTTTATTAATTAGTGTAGGTACCTTGTTCTAAAGATAGATTGATAAAATGTTGTATTTGCCTATGTATATTTTTTTGTGTACAGACATTGCAAACGGTTTAGAGAGGAACCGAATGTGAATTCTAAATGGGTAGATTGATTGCGGATTTTCTTTCGCTGATAATATTGAAACCCTGAAGGCAGTCATATACCTATACCGTAAAATCTAAACTAGACGACCCGGCTTCTACGTACAAAATCGACTTTTTCGTCCGTTGACGCCGGGGCGTCTATTAAAGGGGGTGCGTAATTCCGAAGAGGCGTCTATTTCAGATTTTACGGTATTTATTTTCTGTGAGGTATATTAAAACACTTTGGTTTGCATAATATAACCTTAAATGTAAAACAGATTATAGGATGCTTTAATATAGATATGTACACAGCAAATTACCAATATGAAAATAGAAAAGCGTGAAAGGAATTTTGGCTATACAGATGTCACAGAGGCTCTAGCTCTACTCATTCCATTACTTATTTGATCACAAATTCCTACTCTAACAATGGCCATAATACACAGATGCTGTTATCTCTTTCATTGAAACTTTCTCTTCGTTTTTGTACTTCATTTCGAAAGAACGTAACATAATATTTCTGGGTAGGGAATCACCATGGGATGAAATGTGGTGAAAACAGCACAGCAGTTTTCTGAGAATTGTGTATGAGACTGTGTGGATGAGACTGTGTGTGGAACGATGAGACTGTGTGTGGAATGATGTGACTGCGAGAATCAATATCCTAGCTTTTTTCAGCATTCTATCCCACATTCCTTTTATTTTCGTCTTAATGCCACATCATTGTATTTTCCTCATAAAAAATTTACCTCTGCGCTAGTCCAAACACATTTTTTTACCACTTAAAAATTGTATGAATAGAAGGTAATATATTCTTGAGTTTTCGTAAGATTTTCTGGTATTTGCAATGTTTTTGTATAAAAAATAAACTTATTACATATACGAGTTCATATCTTTACAGAACATTGAGATATAACACTACTTGTTATGGTTCGGGTTCAGCTGGAAAGATTTCTACCAAAAAATTAATTAAGGTATCGATCTTCTCAGAAACCCTCCAATTTAAATTTCATGAAATTCTTATTATGAGTACTCATAGTCTAGTGGTGAAGATACTCACAATTCATAAATGAATTGGATTTGCTTTCGATTGAAACAATTGTGCATACATCTATCCACAATGAAATAGGTTTGACAAGGTAGTCGCATGAGGTGTCAAGTTTCAAGTATTTTTCAAATTTAGTTTTGTAAGGACTATAATTTGTAATCTAAACTTCCATATTTCCAAATGTTTTTATAAAAAAACTTCGGTTAGGATTCCTAAAATAAAAAAAAAATGGTTTGTTGAATTTTTCTAAGGCTCCATCCAAGTTTGTTACCATAATGTATCACCTTAATAGTTTTCCTTATGATGTAGTACTTAAGAAATGGTGAATTGAGAAAAATTCCCGTAAATTATGTATAGTCTTCGATCGTGCTTAAAGAACGCGTGAGTGGAGCACGTTCATTCTTCAAACCCAACTTGCAATCAAAATTCCACTTGATGCCCTCCAAGCCTTGTCATTCCAAGCTTTTCATAAAAGAATATAGGCAAACCACTCTATTATGCACGCTGATCTTTGATCTCATCAAAAGCGTTGAGACTGCAAGCTCGGAATATGAAATGAGAAATTTTTGTTCAAGACTGCATGCATTTCTTTTTTCGTATTTCAGCTTTCCCTCGTTTCTTACGAATTGTGTGAAAGGTTGAACAAGGTAGAGTGCTGTGAAGATTATTTAGCTCGTTGATAAGCACCTAAAAATGCTGTTACCTAAGTTGTATAAATAAATAAGAAACTGTAGCAACTGCATATACAGCATTCTCATGTTAAAATGTACTAGTCTTGAAATGAAGGAAGTCAGTTAAGTAAGATATGAGATAGAAGTCTTAAACATTATGATTCCCGTAATTTCATAGGTTTTCTTTATCAAAACAAAACCTCATGTAGTTGAATAAAACTAAATACCTTATTTTGTTCTCCTTTCTTTATTGTGTCATGCTTTCTCCCGCATTCATTTTCTCTTGAAAGAAGTAAACCCGCAAAAAATTAAATAATTCGTATAGTCAGCAGGATAAAAAAGGAAGGAAGAGTTTTACCTCTTTTTATTTCCACTCATTTCCTCGGTACTTGCCTCGTCCTTCTGACAACTTTATGATGATCTCCTTCACAGCCGTGCTCCATAAAAATACAATACCTTTTATCTACTTTCTTTCTACGACGGCCGAACTTTTTATGACTCTCTTCGGAGAAATGAATGCTAGGAAAGACAAGCTTCGTATCATACAGCAGTTCTTAGAATAAAAATTCTCACAAATATTCCCGGAACCTAAAATTCCCCTTCTGATAAAACCATGGTTCGTCATTTCTGAACACTTTTAGAAATAACTGGATTAACAAGGAAATTCCTGTGCCGTGGGCCGTAAGATTTTGCACGTCCGCTCTGTCCACTTCACTCACTTTACCATCTCAATCCTAGAGTTTGAAATTCATAAGCCAATACACATTGAGTGAGGGTTCCTACTTGAGTTGGTGCATTTATTGGCGGCGATTGCAATGTACAAAATTTATTATTTTATTGTACATAAAATGTTATGCGTACATTGTGCATGTAAAGAAATGGGCGAGAAATAAATGAACTACAAAGTGATGCATTAATTTTTATTTAAGAATGTCACAGCATTATATCCCCAGCATATTTATGACTTTTTTTTAAATTGTTTTACAGACAAATTAAATTCATACTCAAAATTTCAGGGAATGGAAATGGTGAACCGAGAGAAGTAAGTAACGAGATTTTGAAGTCATTGTGTTGTGTCTCTTCCTCTGTTTTGGTCCTAGTCATTTCAGTAATCACAAAAAATTACAGGGGGTCTTACGTTTTTAGAAAAGAAATGATATATCGACCCATTTTGAGTCCAGGCGGGACCATCATCTTCCGTGATGGAAGCTGTGGAAAGGCATTTAGAAAAAAGTGGAATGGCAGCTTGACCTCAACTAACAAATTGCTGTAACAAAGAGGACGATAAAAAGGAAGGATTTTTGAGAATCGGGCTGATGGTGTCTTCCGAGGGCCATTTTAAAACACTCAGAATGAAACACACGCACGTGCTCATAAAGTAGTCGTAAAACTTACTTTCTCTAAGCGCAGATACTTCAGACTCTAGCTTCAGGAATGTCCACGTATTTCTAATATGCCCAACTAGAGCGGAATTTCAGATGATACGAAATATTGTGGAAAGGTGAAAAACTTGACACTCCTAAGAGCTACTAGAAATTCAGGTGTTTGACTACATTCACCAAAACCATTCAACGTGATAATAATATCAATTATATTGTTTTCTAAGAACTGAATGTAGCTAATTAGTGATTCAGCTGGTTGGCGGCTTCAATATCGTTTTAGCAAGGAATTGGTCTTTCCACTCCATAAATTACTTGTAATTTTTGGCATACAATCAATTTTATTGGGCAAAATACTGTCAAACTTACTGATTTATATACAAATAAATGTATTTAATGATGTAATGCTATAGAAATAAGAATATTATATACTTTTAAGAAATTTTAGTGTAGTTAAACTACTGACGTTAAAACTATAAATTTCAAAATTAAACTCCAACTACCATGACTCCTGGGGTTACATTTGCAGCTCAAGTTTGGTCGTTTCTTCCAAACATATCCTAGAAAGTACCTTATTTGTAAAATGCACTCTGAAGAATGCTACAGAAGCTGAAATTCATGCCAAGTATGCTATTTCAAACCGTGTGATTTATGCTGTCCTATCCTTGCGTGCTACGAGCATCGCTAACTCAAGCTTCCTCCATTTCGCAATTTCACATCTGTATCCCAAAAATCATCTTGAGCTACTGTGAGAAAGTGTAATATCGCCTTCCGTACCATTGAGATGTCTTGTCAAACATACCATGCAGAGATCTTTAAAAGAATATGAAAATTTTGAGTTAGGATGGTAAAGATAAGATGAAGCAGATTTTTTCCAAAATATTTGCCAACGGGATTCGCACCAAAAGGATGGGTTTCTGTCTGAAATTGTTAGAAAAGCATAAAAATGGGCTTACTTTTCTTTGAAACTTACGCATGTGAAACTATTTTGTATGCAGTAGTGCGAAAAGTGAACTGCATTTTTTGTGTTTCAAGTTAAGTATCTTCCTTGATGTCTTTTTGTTGGAGAGCGTCGTCTCATTTGAATAATGGAGTTTCCTGTGAGACCTTTAAGATACGAAGTAGTGGCACGCACAGATGTTGGAGTGGACCGGATGCACTTGTAGTCAGTTCATGTCGGTGTCGTAAAGCTGAAGAAGGCAATTTTCATCTAAATTTATGGCTGGATTGGGTAAGCGGTGCTTGTTTGAGATATACAGTTGAAAGGACATTGCACTACCAATTGGAGGCAAGTTTGCTCTTTTTATGCTTAAAGTCGTTTTTGTGTGTTTAAGAACTGTAATATTTTGTATCCCGGAAAGTCTGGGTTCCATCAGAATAAAAATGACAATTGAGGAGCTTGGTTTTAAGGAAAACAAAGAATATCTTTACGGTTATAAGGAAAAATTTGATATATTTTGCACATTTCTACTATTTTTTTCTTAAACTAGCGATATGCAAACTTACCTGTTGGCCTACTGAATAACTGATACTGTTAAAATTTTGTTTGAAATATAAGAGTGCAATGTTTCCTTTTCCTGTTGACAGAAATAAAAATAAATTCCACAAATTAAATGGAATAAATTAAATTAATTTCTTCAGGAAGAGAAAGCAGAGGAGAGAGAACGGGACCTTGGTAACGAGGGTTTAGTCATTGTGTTCCCACCAGAGTCATGCAGCAGTAGTATATTATGTTGGTAGCATTTACAAGATACTGAGCTTGAAACAAATTTTAACCCTCTAGAATGCCTGGTAAAACATTTTGTATCTTCCCACAAAACGACCATAATAAAGATATTTATCTTCTCCCTCGATAAGAGACAGTTAAAACTTTGTTTCCATAATGCCGTGGAGATGAGGAGAAGAAGCTCATTAGAGAGTCATTAGATACAACGAGATCAAAAAGTATTATCACTTTATACACGTCCTCGTTGCTTCACTTAATAGACGATTTCAATTATGTTGGTGAATCATACAAAATATTCAGTCAGATTCAAAGTAATATACAAAGAAATACATTGAGGTCTACTTTTGCTGATGTATTCCACAATAGGGCAATTTAGGAAAAAAATAATAGGACCAGAAGGATTAAGGTTTTTTTAATACAACTTGATAAATATTTAGCATCATTATAAAAACTTTGTTTAAACTAAAATGTAGGTATATGATTTAATTCCCACGACTTACTTCAACAAAAGTTTTACCGACTGAGATGGAAACTGAATGTCTTTTTGTTCATTGACATCATCTCATAACTTTATATGTGAAGCAAAGGCTGCCGACCATTAGCCAAAAAGATCAAATACGAAAATGCAGGCGTAGGAAGCAGGAGTACTACAAAGTTTGCTGTATTTTGCGTAGCTTCCCTGTTTTTGAGCAAATTGTATGAATAAAATAAAAGGTGATGCCTAACTTGAAATCCCCTGAAAAATGTTATCAATTGTTAAAAGAAACTCAACCATAGTAGCACGGGATCTAAAATGCCTTCATTTGTATTCATGCTTGCTCATTGACACAACAAGATAGTAGATGTTGTACTCAAAATGGAGTTGAAAGGTGAAACTCGGGATGGTTTCCTACTCTACCTAGTTTGGATGCATTGCCTCTACCGCAATGCATCCAAACTAGGGCAAAACGTTTCCCCTTTTTAACGGAAGCTTTCATTTGGCGTTTCATTAGACAGGATCTCATCATTAGTGATTCTTTTATACCTTTCTGGTAGTCATACACAAATAGTCATAAGTTTTTGTATCACATTTTTTGCTAGATACTCCACATCAAGATTCAGTTAAACATTTCAAGGCTCTCAAAATCTACTGCTCATTTTATGTTTTCATGTATTTATTTCAACTATCAAACAACTGCAGCTCCGCGTTTCGTTTGAAAATGAGTGCTCATTTTTCTGCTAGAACGCTTTAGGAGGTCTGCTATTAGTATTTTTACAATGTAATAAATACTTGAATTGCGCTGCTATCTGAATGGCATTTTAAATGGCAAGCAATTTAGGAGCTGGAATGAAATGAAAACAAAAGGAAAGGGTTGTCAGAATTGTCAAAAATCAACTTGGCATTTACATTTTCCATTCTTGTAAACCACTCATATTTCTTGCAATTGCGTGTAACATGATTTTTGCTGCTGTATTCCTGACGCATACTTTACAGTTGAACAGAAGGGCTGTTAAAACGTTTTTGATGATTTTTATTTACCTAATAGGATTCTGATCGCATTTCATGTGATACTTGGTGAATAAATTTTTAATGAATAAATTTCAAACCGAAAACAATGACGTGCAAGATAAATATTCCGGTCAAATAATGGATCAATTTCTCAATTGTAGCTTTAATTTTTTTTCAACTACCATATTTATTTGGTTTCGTCTTGCAACTCAAATTCAATGTGCTTGAAATGCAAACGAAATTGAAATCGGTTTTGAGTTTAAGCAGCAACTTTTACTCAAGCGTATTTTACACTTGAACACGAAATCCATTTTCAGAATCTAGTTAAAGTGTAGAGCAGAACTCAAGAGCAACGTCCTATTCTTGGAACAAAGTTGTAGGATATAAGAGAAACACAGATTCCTTCCCAAAAGTAGATTTTAACTCTACAACATGGATTTGTTTCCTGTTTGAAAAGGAAAACAAGACGTCAGGCAGATTTATGTCCGACATTTCTTTTTTCAGACACGAGAAAATCTTCGAGTTGAGTTTCTACAAGTCTCAAAAAAGCTATTACAGCTTTCTCTTACAAATTTTTCAACTTTCACTGTAATACCAACTGCAGCTGATACATTCAACTTTTGGAAGGACAAGTACACATGTGGTTTCCATCCATAAATATTTGTTTCTTCAATGTCTCTGTCCTGATTTATTGATAACAGTTGCGTGATTTATTGGTAAATATATTTGAGTAAAGTTCCTGGTTTACAGTTGTACATGGGAAACAACAAGAATAATAATTTGTTACAAATCCTGAGAAGCAGGATGTGTTTGCTGTTTTTGCTCTTTCGACTAGTTTCTAGATAAATTCCAATCCATCTTGCCCAAAGTTGAAAAAAGACATCTTAGCGTTGTGCTGGCTTGTTGACTAGCCGATTTTAAAAACATATTGTAATTACGGAAATGTCCCATCGTATGAATCGGTTTTTTGCAAAGGTTTGATGAGGAGAACTTTTGTTATAAAAATATATAAAAACATGGTACTTAAATTCAGCATTTTTTGAACAATGCATTTCGATTATGATCTTTTGTTCCAATAAAGTTAGAGAATAAAGGAAATGTCAATTATAGTTATCAAAGGGAAGGGAACTCCTGAAACATGATCTACCAAATGCAAAAAGCTCAAGTACTCAACTTTCTGAATGGATGTGTTTGTTTTATTGATGACTTTCTCCGAAAAAGTTTTCCATCCACAACTATTTTACTTTATCCTTTTATGAGAACTTCTATAAAGAAACCAGTTACTAAAAGTAATGTTTATTTTTGAAAATCACCCAACCAAATATCAAACTTTTCTATGCTGAGAAACATACGAGAAAATGTATGTTTTCTCATGTTTCCAAAATGGAGGAAGTATACACCAAACAATTGTTTCTTAACAAGCTTGAAGTTTTCTGGGGTTCTCAGGAAATTGGCATTCACTTTACTATTTATTCAGCCTAGTTAGCTCATCAGCATACGAATATTTTGCTTAGTGAGTAGCTTGTTAATGTAACGAGCAAAAAGGGCTAATTTCACCAATTTTATTTCTTTGTCAACAGCCAATTACAATTATATTTGATCCAGGTAGGCAGAAGTAATTCAGGCGGTGAAACTTCTTAATAAGCTGCAGCTGTACGAACGAGTGTAAGTCTTCAAGCGTGGTTTTTCACTGGAACTTGGTCTAAAAAAGAATATAATATGATAGTAAACAAATCGTGTAAATTATGTAACGTAGAAGAAATCAAGAGATCTCATGTTTGTTATACCATATTTATTTACATTTATTTCATACATTTGTTTGTATGTACATCATTCTTTTTTTACAAGACTTTAACGGCCAATCATTCTCTTTGGCAAAACTCAGTCATGCAAAAACTTGCATTTCACCAAAGTTACTTTGACAAACTTGCAAATAAACATGTTTTGTGAGGACAAACTTTCTTCTCTAAGTTGCAAAATCATGTACAGTTTTTTCACAAAGGCTAAAAAAAACGAATCCACTAGTGATATGTCTCCGACGACATACGCTCTTTTGATGTGTGTATTGAAAAGGAGGTAAATTGTAATTTTCAAGGATATGGTTTTGCTTACCCTCACAGATACCAAGAAATATATGAAAGAAAAATACATAATAATAATAATCCTCAGTGGATTTTTACTTTGACGGAACTAAATTCTACCCAATCTTGTACAATAAATGCCTATAAAATCGCAATAAAATTGTATCCTGCTCAGGACATATCAAGAAAAATCTTTAAAACAATGGCTAGGATTTCTGTAATATTTCTTTAAGGAAAAAGTACATCAATTGTATGAGGAACAATATGCGAGTATATGTTACAGACATATAAGGTATGGCTTTACAACTGGTGGGTGTAGTAGAATCTCATAAACACATCATTATTACGGAATTCAACTCAGTTTCTCGTGTTTCCAACGTTCCTTTCTCTTTCTTGGTTCCAGCATAGTATCCTTCGGTGTGTCTTAGCTTCTGATGATTTCCTCGACCTTTAGTCCATGTTCATGCCCTTGTCCTTTTTCCACTTTTCTTTTTATATGGCTCCGTTGCGATTTCTGAGTAATGCTGCTAAGAGGAGAACTGGAATTGGATGACAGACTTACGTTTCCTTTTCATCTTTTTACGAAACCATTTTAAGATCTTGTCTGTAATTCTGGCAAACATTTCACATGGGAAAACGCAATAGTCGTCTGTGGACAGTCTGAAATGATATGAGTTTAATATTGAAAATGACAATTGTATAATTCTCAAAATTTATAGTTTACTTCAGCCTGTTAGAGTAACGTTTATATTTGTTCATCCCAGCTTCACTGTGTTCAATAATGTGTTATTTGGACAATTGTGACCTTGGTTTAGAGGATGTAAAAAAAACTTGTTTGTATATTTTGCTTTCCATTAGCCATTCGTCAACACAAGCTGCAAACAAGATTCTTGGTACTAACTTATGCGTTCATTCTGTAAGCCGAAATATATCTAATCGGAGCATTTGAATACGATCGAGACCAAAAGAGTAATTACCTCCATAAATCTCCATCTCCCGGATCATTTAGTTGTTGAACGTCGCCCAATAAAACAGTAACGAGGGCTGTTAATGGCATACCAATATTGCGCAGTATGGCGCGTCGTTTGACAATTTATCCAACTGCAAATGGTCTTCCATTTACGTCACTTTCCAAAGATAAGGGGCCGAGGAAAATCTAGAGTGTGGACACGTTGACTGAAACGCTATTTACTTGGAAAGTATTTATATAGCAATCCAAGAAATGCTACTTTAAAATTCAAAATTTTGATGTTATTTGACTGTCAATAAAAGGAATAAAATTTATCTAGTAACTTCTAGAAATAAGTTGGTTATTACCCGTGCAAAATTCAAACAGATAGATATGTAAAAACCAAAATCCCAATGGTATATTTACAAGGTGTACATATATTTCAAAGCGTACTAGTACCAAAATTCGCAAAAAGCATAACAAAATAACAATGTCTTTAGTTCGTATGGTAGATTGATTTACACTAACCGCTATGCTGGATAAGCCTCGTACTATAAAAACAGGCTCTATGAGTCAGCGTACTAAAATGCCCACAGTTCTGAAGAAAATCCATTCAATAAAAAGTTAATTCACCCGAGTATACTTCAAGTAATTTAGTTTTGCATTGCCGAGTTTAAACCATTAACTCTTGCAACACCTTGTGACTTTCCCTTGTAAACCGTTGCGGAAATGTTTTTGCCATTTTTTCTACAATGTAGCTCTTATGTTATACGCTTATGATCCTAATGACAGCCTTCTCTGACTTGCGAGTTTCACGTTTTGTCATTTTAGTCACGAATCCAAAATTGTGATAGAGGCGACCCAATAAACACAGAGTGATGTCAAGGGAAATTCAGTTGGAAATACTGCACAAAACAAAAACCAGAGGGTTGGTTAACCTCACATTGAAATTCATAGCCTGTCCTGTGGTGAGCCTCAAGAGAAGCGACATCATTAGAAATGAACCCAATTTGG
>JAQIXX010004144.1:0-17155 GCA_034700605.1 Willowsia nigromaculata
TAAAAAACCAAACCAGAAGTATGCCAGTTTTTACAAAATTTGCACGAGTTCAATCATTCAATCAATCATAATAGAATAATAATATTTGTATCTTTAATAATAATAATACCAAAATAATATTTGTGTCTTTCGAAAGTTTCTATTGAGCTTCTCTCTGGCGGTCATTTCATGGTTATTTAGCTTCCACCCTCCAACCTACGAGGCAAATCACGCTTTGTGCATGAAATTCAATTTTCTCAGATTTTATTACTATTAGTTTCTAGGGGTACGTGATCGGTCATATACCTCACCGAATGCAGCTTCACACTTGCTTGCTCTGCCACTGCTTGCTGAATGAATGATGACAAGAATCTTCAAGATAGGTCATGAGTGTACATTACAGAAAAGCCATAATATCTTCTCCGCATTTTACCGAAATGATGAATGAAAATCATAAACCAACTAGGAAAGGAATACGACTACGAATCAAACACGAATTCAAATCAAGATTTTTCCTTGTTGCAAGAAATAAATGCATTTCTAATCATAGTCCATTACAAATTGCAGGAATGTAATGTAGCCAAGTTGACGTTTAGTTGAGATGAAAAATGAGTCATGCAAGATTCTGAGAATATTTCTACTACAACCAACATAACGTATATTATTACTGCCCGTTTTAAAGTTTCAAGAACTGTGGATATCCGCATCCTTCCAATATAAAAGAAGACGCCACACTCCTCTTAAAACTTATCTTATCTTGCATGAATTGTCCTATAAGCTATAACTTATAGCCTATAAGCATGGAAAGGTTAGTTTTGCCGACCGCCGGTGTTACATGCGTTCATGCATTTGATATTTGATTGAACTGCATGAACTGCACTGCTGGAAAATGTATGTCATTTTTTGAAGTATAGCACATAATGTACACGCTACTAAACATAACATATTGCACCATTTGTATATTGAATTTTTCGAGGAGAAGAGCGCATGCATATATGAAACGTAAGTGAGTCTGTGAGAAGATGCGAGAGAAAGAAACAAACATTGCACTCGAAGCGAACAGAGAAGGAAGTAAAGTGGGGTCGGAGGATGATTGTAAAAATACAAGAAGCAACAGCTCGAGCTCAGCTAGATGTAGATCTTGTGGGTTCCATAAATGTGATTCGAACTCGTGTCGCTCGCTTCTTTCTCGTTCTCATGTGCTGATATGCTTCTGCAGAAGTTGACTTGTGCTTTGTGATGTGAAATGAAATGCATGAAATGTGACACTTGTTTCGTGTCCAGCTCCAGCAGATCAGAGAGGCATTTGCATTCATTCAGCCTTCATGTCTGTGACCAGTCTAGTCCTGTGTCGTGTGATGTACGAGCGTGAATTATTGCACATATTCAATTTCCCTTCTTTCAATCAATTAGTGTCTTTAAGTACTTTCGTCTTCTTTATTGTCAAATCACCTCGACACTTTGGCATTAAAAAATCTTTTATCTTTTGAGTTGTGGGACTTGTGGGAGTGATAATTGTGGACAGCAAACAATTATTGTGGCTTAAAATTCATTTGCAGTTGGGAGTTGAACTCGTAAGTTAAAAGATACGACGGACACGATACTCTCAATTTCATGTAGGTTAAATAGAAGGTCATTGTTGACTTGTTTATTTACATTTTGCTCATCATAATAAATGCACTGGTGTTTAGTAAAGTGTGTTGACAAACAACATATGACATGCATATCGTCACACGTGATTTATAGTATGCCTATATATATTTGTCTACTCTACAAGTAACTGATTGATGATTGTGATTCATTAAAACTATTTTATATAGAGTCAGTTTGTCATAAGAATGGGATCCTCTGGGGGTGGGCAAAATCTTCCGGGAAGCAATAAGCAGGTGTATGACCTATCTATTCGAGAGATAGAGATGGTCATGAATAAGTATGAACAGGACAACATGACCTTGCGACGAGAGCTTCACGAGGCCCGTGTGAAACTAAACGACAAGGACGAAGAGATCCTGAGACTTCGAAGGGAACTTTTGTCCCAGAAGAAGGAGACATTGTACGTGACTCGGAGCATCATGGCCCTAACGGACGAGTACAAAAAGGGTCAGACACAAGCCATTTATAATTTTCTGTTGAATCTGCACAAGAGCAGCGACACAGGTGGGCAGTCGTCGTATCCTGTTCTTGATTATTATCCTCCTCCCATTGGAAAATTAGTGGACGATAAGCCTCTTGTGAAGGGTTCTAGTAGTTCTGGTTCTACTCTTTCTACAGCATCGACAGCTCCAGTTCCAAAGGTACCCACTGACGATGAAGCTACAACATGCTCAGTATGCTCAGAGGATGACGAAAAACATGTTAAAGCTCCATTAAGTTACCAGTATCGTCATTTGAGACTTCAGCTCGGCACCGGTAAAACCAATCAAGATGAAAATGGGGATGATGGAGACGAGTTCTTGTTTGGAGATCATGATGCTACCATGATGCTCGGAGTACCTTACGAGCCTACTGGAGGAAATGCTCATTTTTCATAAATTGAGATCAAGTAAGCTGTGTAAGTAAACCCGATATATGTTTCGTAAGTTGAACCTATAAACTTTATAATTGTACTGTTGAAATAAACCCCAACCAGAACCTAAGTAAAATGAAAATTTTATAAAAATATTTCGATGATAACATTAATAAAGCTTGGCTTGCATTTTCCTTATATTTTGCATGATCGTTCAGTTTGGACGATAGAGTTGGTGTGTATGTAAAATGATGCGAATGAAAGTAATGTAGTGAAGTGTAATAATATGTAGTTCTTATCTAGCGCTTTTTGCTAAATGTAAATGTATATCTTCTGAACATTCATTTCAATCGTTTACATGAATGAATGCATGATCTTGGTAACATTCATTGCGAAACACGACTTTGTGCTGATTCAGCAAGGTACTTAAATATTTACTTGTACTTGTACATCGCTCGCTGCTCGTTGTTTATATGATTTAATGTTACTATATCCAATATGCGACTGTGTACATTTACATGCAACGATGATAAGTTTGAGAATGTCTTTCTGTGCAATCTGATATTTAGCATTTTTGACCAAGTATTTGATCTGTATTCTTGTATTTCACAGGAAAGCGGGGCAATGCAAGACGAAACGCCGAAGAGTCCAGTACTCCTGTGTTTTTCTACCCACACTATCCATTACGTTTTGAACCTCTGACTTATGACGATGCTTTGAATCTCATATTTACTTACTTATTATTTTAACTGTAGGATTTTGTATTTTTTTACATGCTGAACATGCAAAATTCTGTCAACTCGGTGTAAGCTATTCATTTTGGATTAGATATTTTTGTGCTGATAATGTACTCATACTGTAGCTGAGTAGTCTCTTTTTTCCTAATGATGTCAGTATATGTGAGATTGTAAGTATACCGGATGTACTTTATCAAAGTAAAGTATGAAAATTAAAGATTAAATTGTATATTCCCTTCTAGAAAAACTAGGATACCTACATTAGGGTATTGATACTATTGATACTAAAGTCACTCGTGTATTCCTATTTACCCAGGAAATTGTGTATTACTCTAGAGTCTAAGGAAGCCAAAGGTGTTAATAGTGAGTAGTTTTAGTTTAGAAACGAATAAAAAATCTTATTTGTGTACATTAAATGTGATACATTTTCGAAATAAAGTTGGTTTGTTTCCATTAAAAGCGTGAAAGCTGTATCTCAGCATACATTTGCATCAAGATGGAGGGAGTGTGGCAGGCTGAATCTCCTCCAAATGAAATAGAAAATCCTGGAAATAGTTCTCCTTGTCTCCCAGTTTTCACTGCAAAATATCATGAATCTGAGCCTTGTTCTCCACAACTAACAAAAACACAACATACACCATCTTTTTTTGATAATGGCCATGACTATAACCCAAATCATGATCAGATAAATTACTATCACTAGTTTGATTCCAAATGAGGCTGAGAATATTTCTCATTCTCATGCTTGTAGTGAGAGTGAGTTTCTAACAAGAAACAGCAGTAATTTTTACAGTGCTACTGATCAGTACGGTGGACAGCAAGCCGTTGGAACACTTTGTTCCTCTTCTGACTGTGCGACAGAACGAGAGCGCCTTCAAACACGAATATCAGTGTTATTGGCAGAGTACCATGATCTTGCAGCAACTAACAATGAGAAAGTGTGCAGTTTACGCGAGACAAAACTAGCGTTAGGGATTGCGCAGGATTTCAGTAAACGCCTTCAAGCTGATTTCACCACCGAGGTCTCAGACATGAGGAATAAAATTTGGAGATTAGAAAGTGAATCAAGCAGCCTGAAGACTGAACGAGATGCATATAAATACATGTTAATTAGGCTGAACAAAGAATTGCAACAAATTAATGGGAAAATTAATGAATTGCATGAAACCGACGACTCCAGAGAACAGAGTATCAAACTCCCCGGTCTGAATGAGCAGCTCACAATTGAAAATAATGTTAACAACAGTAGGACAAATGGGTATCAATTTATTACGAACACAATTTCTCAAATAAATTTTAAATTGAACGATGTACTTCAAAAGAAGCAGATCCCTAACTCTGCAAGTTTTCAAAACCCTGCAACACCAGCAAGTGAGAGATATCCACTTCTCTCTCAATTTCTTTCTGACAGCATCTTAAAAAATGATTTGGTACACCAAGGTGCTCCACAGAAATTACCCACCAAGCATCCTCAAGGCTCTCCAAGTCCGATGGTTCGTAAAATTGCATATTTCACAAAATTGTGACCAATATGACATTATGAACTGATGTTTCTCCATTCTAAAATTTATACCTGCCAGTGCATTGAAGAAAGCATTAACCAGATAAGACCGTCCCAAACTTTTGGCTTAGAATGCAGAGGTCTTCCAGGATATCAGATACGCAACAACAGGGTTGAAGAATACCATACCATGTCTGCAGGTCAAGAGAATGGTGGAGATGATGACGATGATGACATAACTATTATTGCAGAAATTAAGAACGATATTCCGGCAGGCTTATCTTTGGGTGTCGTGAATGACGGTGAATCGATCAATAATCAATATATTGAGTACGCAAACACAATCCTTCCTGGACTTGCGTGTGTAAATGAACGCCAATGGACTGAGAGTGAAAGTCATGAAAACACTTTTTCTCCTCATCAATCTTCTGCTGGGAATGAGAGTACATTGTTCTGTGCCATTTGCAACACTGTATTTGATCATCCTCAGGAATTCAACCGTCAC
Source organism: Willowsia nigromaculata (assembly GCA_034700605.1). Classification (NCBI taxonomy): domain Eukaryota; kingdom Metazoa; phylum Arthropoda; class Collembola; order Entomobryomorpha; family Entomobryidae; genus Willowsia; species Willowsia nigromaculata. The sequence continues at coordinate 5,229 of JAQIXX010004144.1, forward strand.
ATGGAAGGAATTCATAAAATTATTGTGCTGGACTCTTGCAAACTTTGTGGGAAAATGTTCAAAAGCAGAGAGCGTCTAGTGGATCATGAAAGGACTATGCAGTAAGTTAAGAGCTCTAACCAAATCACTAGAATGCCATCAAATGATAAATATATTGCATGTAATACTACGTGCGCTTACACTATGTAATTTTACGTACTTAATTTCAGTTCTGCACAGCAGCAGGATTCCTTTGACATGGCTGCAAAACCATTTGAAACTGTTGTTAATGTCGGCGTTCATGAATCCTCAACAGTCTCAGCCGAAAATTTGGGGTTGGATGGGGCCACTAACAACCCGGATGGTACAACGACAACGCAATCAGAATGTGTATCTCTAGTATTCAACCCAGTCGACGAATCCGTAACCTTTTTACCATACGCTGGAGGAGAATCTGCTAAAACAATGACCAACGGAGAGAGGATAGACGCAATCTCTACAACTGGAACAAGGGCTACTCCTGCTACTAAAAGCACAGATATTTTTTTACGTGAATCACCCTTTTCTGATGATAGGCCTTCATCATCAACCTCAACCTCATCTTTACACTTCACTGATCAGAATGGATTATACCAACAAAGTACACGTACACAGGTTCAACATGGATTTGATTCTTCGAAGAGCTCACCAGGGAATTTTGTATGGTGTGTTTGCGGAAGTAAATACGCAACCAGGGCATCTCTTAATACACACATTCGGGGACAGACTCGACAAACAAATTTCATTTGCGGTTCATGTAAAAAAATATTCAGTAGTTTCAATGGGGCTAAATCCCACATGAAAGTTTGTCGTTCTCTTGGAATTCGACAATGATCCGAGGCATCCGCAGATTTTGACCGGTGCTTTATATACTGATGAACTTATATAGATAGTGATGTTGATATGAAATGATTTTTTATTTTTAATAAATAAGAATACCTAATTATAGCAAGCCAATGTTACATGTAATTATGATGTAATAAATTATAGATTCATTGTAGCAAGTGATGATGTATGTAATCCAGCAAATTTTATTAGCATACATGAAACTACGAAAGTTTTCAAGCGGATTTTTAACGTCCATAAGAACCTGACCCTCCATTCCCACCCCCATATGACCCTCCACCTCCACCACCTTGATGGCCTCCACCCCCAGCATTATGTCCGGCTGTATAGGGATAGGGTGTGTTAAGAGTATGATGTCCAAACATTCCTATTGCTTGATCAACGGTGAGTTTTCTTCCATGACTGCTCCCACCCCCATACCCAGACGACTGCCCATGATTTCCATTATTTAGCAGAGTGTTGTACGCACTGTATTGAATCTAGGCACAACGATATGCTTTTTTATAGAACTAAAACACAATAAAATTATTCATAGACTGGAAGAAGTTGTCAACTGCTCACTTACAACATTATTCAAGCCTGGAATTCCTACTCCGCCTTGATCATAGCCACCACCTGGATGACCACCTACGACCCAATATACAATAAAATCCTTTTACTTTTGGAGGTAATATGATATCAAATTCACGCTTGCATAACGCATACAAATCTCTTTACTGCTTCATACAGTGTTAAACTTGCAAAAAATCATGTCTTTATTACCAGCGTAAGCTGCTCCTCGCTTTCCCTGCAATAACAATGAAAAGTTATTCATACTTCTATTTAAAAATTTAAAGTTTGCTGATGTCTACAATACTATATTATGTTATCAATTCTCGCACCCGTATTCCAAGCCTCTCGCAGTTAACTGGTAAAATGACACATATCAGAATCTGGATCATCGCAAAAGCCAGACACATAGCCCTTCCAGCAAGAACTGTATTCATGTTTCGCCCTAATGATGACTGGTTGGTAGTTCCAATTCCAATGTTTACTTGTTAATTAATTTCTGTATTAGAGGATTCGGTCTGCTGGATTTTCACGTAGTTCTGTTTTCTTTCCGAATTAATGTTTACAGAGTCAGGGAATCAAATTTTATTGGGTTGTTATACTCGAGTATGTATGAGTAAAAATATTAGACTGTTAGTGAGAAAAAGAGAGCCAACATACTCGTATCAGTTCTTTCTCTAAACTGACAAAAATCAAACCACATGGAGGAGTCAATCTGATTTAAATATTGGCAAAAATGTCGAGATGCAGAGACAAATTAAAGTATGAACATTTAGCGGTATTTAATTTAGATCAAATATAAAAGCAATACTTTCAAGGCCCATAACTCCCTCATCATTTGTAATTACATTGCATGCAAGTATATATGTTGTAACTTTAGCATAACAATCATGAATCAAGAAATTGTTTTCTTGATTGTTTCTTTCACAGTTTGTGTCACCATTTCATCCATACATTCCGTCTTACATCATTCTAATTTTGTCAAGTTGTCAACCGTCGCATTGTCATTTTACATTTGTTTTGCACCATTTCTCGATGTTTACTAATTGTCTTTTTAATTAATTAAGTTTTAACTAACTGCCTTTGTTGATTTAACTATGAAATGAAATCTCTCAGAAATCATTACTTTATATTTATACGTTTACGGTACTGTTCGTGACTGTCAAATGCTCAAATGTGATGAATATTATATTACAATAGCTTTAGCATTTGTTTCAAAAGTTGATTGTCTTGTGCATAGCTACGTTTGTAAAGCTAGATGAATTGTATATGTATTCGACTCTATTGATAAATTCTAATAATTACTTTTACAGATAATGAGTTAAGTAGAGTGATAGTGTACTTGAGTACTTTGTTTTCTTCAAGAGTTACAACAAGTGTTTGTAGGTTCAAAACATATACGAATCATGAGTACGTATATGTCATTATCCATTGAGTGTAATTATAAGCTATAAAATGAAATGAAAAAGTAAGTAGCAGATCATTCTTAATGAATTAGTCAAGCTCGAAAATTTTTCATTTCCACACGGCTGCAATGCAATACTTGTTCTTTTAAATTTTACTTTTACACAAACAACATCGTGGACAATAATGAGTCCTTAAAACAAAATAATCCTCCCAAGCAAGCTGAAAACTTAAACCTGTATAGTCAATAATTATATAACAAAATAGTGTAGTGAAACATTTTTCCAAACATGTTTTTATTGTAAACCTTTGTTGTACGAATGCAGTTTCGTCTGAAATCTTGAATGTCAATCAACATTGAAATAAAAACTGTATACAAATATACAATATACTTTACACATACAATGTGACAATTTTAACAAAGCGCGAAAATTCGATTCAATAAATACCAAAGAATATATACTATAAAATAAAAAAATAAATACATACTTATACGTGTTGGCTAACTGCGCTTCGCCTGCTTGTTTCGTGAGAATGTGAAAGACGAGACGACCACGAAGCAAAGAAAGATGAAAAAGAACGAATCAAAGCTTAGAAAAGTCACATTTTATCCATCTCAATTTTTCGCTTTTATGGCTTGCTTGTATGCTAGCTACGCTAGCAGTGATTGAGTTTTAAAATCCTAAAAAAACAGCAAAAACGTTAGTTATAATCCTTTTGATAATACATATTTATCACAGTCTAACTTGCTGTAAAGCTAATGACGCGTATCGGTATACATGTCGAGCTAGACTCAAGATTAAGATTAGATATTTGATACTAATCTTATATTTCCGTTTTATTGTTGCCAATTCGTTCTATGCTAAAATTCGATGAGTGATGAACGTTACTAAAAAGAAAACTGTTTTATAATGTGTTAAATAACTTTGAAACTCAACGTCATCGTTGTAAATGTGGAATTGTGAAAGCCAAAGCAAAGCCGACATTGATCCAATTGCATTTATGTATTTCCGTTTTTAGAATTCAGCGACGAGTTTAATGTTTTTGTTACATTCATGGCTCATCTTTCTATGAAAAGTGAATGAAAGATAGAAACAAACGTTGCCTGTCGTTTCATACGTCTCTCTAGCATAAAATATGCGTTTAGCGAGGGCGTAGAGTGCGTCAGTGCGTGCCTCTTAATACTAGTTCGACGAAAGTGAAGATTCCACCACCACTGACTGAGAAAGATTTAAACTTTGTTGGCTATTTGTAGTTCTTTCGTTAAGAAAAAGTTTGTCTAACAACTCTATAAATAAATTTGCCACATTGAGTTCTTTATTTGATTGTTAGTTGTTGTTATTGTAGTGTAATAAACGATACTTCTATTTTAGGATGGATAATCAACAAAGGGGTCGGTTAAGGTACAATAATTATGCAAAAAGTCCCTATCAAACGGTCAGGAACCACCATAATGGAAGCCAAAGGGGATATAAACTACGCGGTCAAGCCCGAGCCAGACCATACCCGAGAAAGCCAGAAGAAGACGCCAGCAATATTCATCCCGCGACGGAACGAGAACTTGACGCCGGAGATGTTATAAAATGGGTGGAACGACAAGATGGCAAAACCAAACGACTTGAGCAAGATAACAGACAATTGTTTGAAGAGTTAAACGCAAAGAAAAGAGAAGTTGGAATGTTGACCTCGGACAACAGAAGGTTGAGATCCTTGAGTGATGAGATGAAGGAAAAGTGGGAAAAGTTGCAAACTGAGTATGACAATGTAGCGGAAAAGCAAAAGGAAGATCATGCGCGGCTCACTGAGGAATTACAGAAAAAAGATATCCAAATTTCTAGCTTAACCGAGACTGTTGAAAATCTGAAAACGACTAAAGACATGCTTGAACAAGAGAAAAGGGATGCTGGTAGACAATTAGAGCTTCAAGTTCAGAAGTTACAAGAGGAACTCAGAACCCAAAAAGGTGTAAATGAAAAGATGAAAGCGGAGATGATCAAACATAAGGAGGAAGTGGGGAAAGTTTTGGCAGACAATCAGCGATATTCTGAAATTATAGATGCTCAAGCTAATGCGATTCGAGAAGAGTTTGAAAAGGAGAAGATCATGGTTGCAACCCGCCGTCGGAAACTAGAGAAAACTGATGCAGCTCTGCAAGAATATTTGCAAAAGATTGGGATAATGCCAGACAAAGACAGCTTAAGTGTTGGAGCTGGAAGTATTATTGCTGGCGAGCATGCGATGATTTTGGTTGATGATGATACTGCTACTGCTGAAAACTTGCCAGATGCAAGAGATCCAGAAACACTGTGGGAAAGGTTTTTTGTGGGGGATGAAAATTGCAACAGGGGGAGTGAAACTGATGGTCATATTCGTGATGGAAGGGGGCGATTTGGACTAGAAAAGAATCCAAATAATAATACTGATGATGACCTTACACACACTACTTCCTCCTCTACATTATCAAACGTGGAATCTACAAACGTTTTGCCCAACTCATCCCGTCATATCTATCAGGTAAAATTAGTTATGAATGACTTGGACCATTATATTATGTGATGCAATTCATGTGGGATTTCAGAATAACAAATACATGTAATACCGTTATATATAAATGCTTATGATTTCGCAAACCTAATTGATATAAACTATGAATTTGCTTTTTGAATAGAATTACACAGGTGGATTGCCGAACACGTTGGTTTCTCGCTCTCATCAACCTCAGCTTCTCAACATGGAAGTCAACCAGTGTCAAACTAGTCCCGGCAGAGAAGTCGATAAAATTGTCCAAACTACAGGCGAACCAGAGTTAGCTTCACGTTTATCACATTTGAAAAGGGAAGTACAACAGCAGGACTAAACTAATGTGCAATAATGGTAATGTAGAATAAGGACCACTTCTGTTATGAATGTTGTGTGCATCAGTCAGTTTAGATTCTTATAAAACAATTTAATGAATTTATGCCCCTAATTAAGTTACAGATGTCTAACTTGAAAATGCAAAAAGTACTAAAAATTTCAGAAGTTTCTAATGTATGTATACCTGTATACATTTAGATTAACTTATGATTAGGAAAATAATTTCCTTCTAGGGATTTTCATTTTAGTGTAAGTATGTTTCTCTAATTAATTGTCCTGTAGAGTGTAATGAAAATGATATAAATTACTTGTCCATGTTTGAGCATTACTGGCTTAAGTGATACGAGTAATTGTTTACGTACCATAATTTTCGAGAGCTACACACCCCAGCTATGAAAAGAAGTGCTTAGGTTTAGCTACATAATATTCTGTATGTAGATTAAATATTAAGGGACACGTTTTTGTAAATCACTATTGACTGAGGTTTGTTTAGAGTAGTCTAAACTGCTATGCAATGTAGTTTTATGATAGAATACCTCAATACCTAATGTGAATGAGTCGAAATAAAATAAGGACAAGTATTACATGGAACAAAATATTTCCAAATAGGGTAAGCTATTTTGATTTGACAATTTTTAACAAAACTATATTTTCCTTACTCAAAGACATTGTATGTAGGCATCGTTGTATATTGTATCAATGACATTTCACATGATCTTGTCTTGCTGTAAGCTGAATGTGATGAATAAAAGCAACAAAGCTTAAACAGACTTAAAACTTCATATAACATTTTTTGCTTCTTAAAATTACTGGCAAGCTCGGTATCATCATGTATCATTTTTACTATATTCGAGTTGTGGGTTTTACCATTACCACCACCACCAATCTTTCCATCATAGGAAGAGGACACAGTTTTTTCTTTGTTAGTGACTAATGATGAGTCGATGAGTGCATACACCTCAATGAATTCTTTTAATGTGATGAATGTAAATGTGCAAACTAAAAGCACATGTAGTTGGACATTTTGAATTATATTGACATACACGCATATTCACGTAGTTATAATATGTCAACAATTTTACATACGGATGAACAGAAAATTTGTGTTTTCACTTCGATAGAATTCCATGTAAATGTGAACCTATTCATTATCATGAAATTCCAACTTCACATTTTCCATCTTTCCAAAAGTTTCTTCAACCGTAACAAGAACATAATTGGGATTTTTGTTCTTAGTTACGTTGCATCCCTAATCATCCAATTATGTGTACTAATATCAAGGCCTTGAGTCTTGTCAAATCAGCATTCTAAAATGAAAGATATATTAAATACAGTGGATATTTTCACTTTGACATTAGGAGACTCCATCATTCTGCGATTAAAACATTTCAGTTATTTAAATGCATGTATTAGCATGTATCCATTAGCATGTATTGGCAACTGGCATGTCAGATAACTACTAAATGGTTGGAAGTCTTATTTGTTTTGTTGTCACTTGTATGCATTAGTAATTGCTATTAAAAAAAACCTCCCGTCAAACTGCAACTGGCCTAGTGAGATTAATTCGCAATAGATTCTCATTTGACAAGCGTATTTAGTACTTCTAATTTTATTTCTTGACACGTTGAGCTGTTACATTAAATAAAAGTGTACTGGATCCCGTGATATCTCTAGCAATGGTGAAAGTAGATAATTTAGAGAATACCAAAAAAGCGAAAATGGCGACCAAAATCCCCGAGACGGAAACTCAACAAAGGGAAGAACCAAAACGAAAGAAGCTCCCACCTGCACCACCTCCTCCGCGAATTTCTAGTAACATTGCTGATCAAATTCAAGTTTCAGAGAGTCAGTCAACCGTAGCCAACTCCAATGTAACCCCTAATCACTCTGCAAACGAATCAAAAGCGTGTACCAAGCAAATTGAATGCTCTTCACCCCCATGCTCATCAGAAGTGAAATCATCATCGCCTCCAATTTTGACTCCACATCCTACCTTTGATCAAAAATTATCTTCTCCATACTCACCGCTTGAAAGGGTCGGGGATAGTCAAAAGCCATCCCCAGATGCAGGTAGATCCGATGAAGTGGTTGAAAGTGTGTCCATCTTACTCAAATCAAGAGAGGATTCCATTGCGAAGTACAAAAAAGAAATTAATGAATTGACGAAATCGTATGAGAAAACGAAGAACGCACTTATAATCAAAGATGAACAAGTGAACGACTTGCAGAAAAAAGTGGATGAACTATCTCATGATAAAGTTGTAATGGTTCACGCGTTTGATAAAGAGAGGCAAAGACTTCAAGGGCAAGTAAACTTCCTTCAGATGGAAATGACGAAAATAAAAGATGAAAACGAAGCATCAGAAAAGCGTGCATCAGATTTATCCTCAACATTAAATTACACTAAAGCAGCGCTCTCTGCTCAGAAGCTGCTTTTTGACATGCAGGCAAGGAAGCTTGCTCAGTGTGAAAGGGAGAATGCAGAAATAAAACAGAAAGTAACTTCCGGGGAAAGCGATATTCACTTAAAGGAACGGATTGTAGAACTGGAAAACGCAATAAAAGAAGACGTGGCCGACAAGAACGTCGTGGTTGAAGCTTTTAATTTATACATTGCAAAAGTTCAGAAAAGGGTCTTCGACGTATTTGAAGAGAAGCCAAGAAATTCATTTAGCGACTGCAGAAGAGATGAAGGTTACGACTCATCATCTTTGATCCCATTTGAATCCATAAAGCGTCAAGCGCCAAGTGAAGCAGATAGCAGTGATACTGTGGTAAGTATTGTAATTCATGCAATTAATTTTTATTTTAATACCTCTTGTTTCGCTACATTATTTTATTAGGCTTTTTGTAATGTTTGTTATTCTTTCTTTTGTCTGTTCTGTTTTGTTAGCACATACCGAGACCAAATAACGACAATGATTCCAACAAAAGCAATACCTCGACTGGACCAGAGAATCAAAATACCTTCCATCAAGTCAAAGCGGAAAAGATGTCTCCCTGCGAAAGTGAGAAAAAGGAAGTATGTTCAAGAGAAGTCAATCTCAAGAGGAAGGTGTTTGCAGATAATGATAATGATAGCAACAGCGATAGTGTGGTTTTGATTTCCTCTAATTCTGAGAACAATGAAAATGAAAGTAATTGCAAAAAGAAAACAAAGCTTGTCCAGTAACTTTTGAAAATATCTTTTCTGGAGTGAGGGAAATGAGTCTATAATATGTAAACTGAAATCATTTTTAAAACCTTAACTAGTTTTTATTCTTAACATTTTTATGAATCAATCATAGACATATTATATGAATATTTATATGGAAAATTAAGCCCCTATATATTGATGAGATAAAGTGATTAAAGTGTACATTAGTCGAAAAAATGTAACTCGTAAAATAAAGTTACCTATGTGAAAATCAATGGAAAAATGATGTTTATAACGATAATTGTTTAATCTGTTGAGACGTTTCTCAAAAGAAACAAACACGCTCCGACTTTATTACGTTATAAGCGAAATGGTTCGATCATGCTTTATATTAATTTTTCGGCTACTTTATTACAACATCCAATATCAAGATCAAGTAGACATGATAAAGAAGCTTTCCCAACGCGGACTGGATAATACACTACACTTCACCTTCCCTCTTGGCAAGAGGCTTTTGCATATTCAGAGTATCTTAGATTTAACAAGAAGCAAAATAAACGCCTCTTCATCCCAACATTTGCCATTGTAACTTTTGTAGTTCGTGCTACTAGCTTTCTGCTAGTACTGATAGTAGTCATATAAAATTAAATATAGCGTAGTCACTTGTATTTATTTTTCGAAAGTAAAGTGTAATCTTCGTTATGAATTTTCTTGACACATAAAACATAATTATATCTGTTTTTATTTGGGTAAATGAAAACTACCGAGCTGATAGCTGAGCGTATAAGCATATACACATGACATAATATCTTTTGCATACGTTTCAACATTTAATGATAACGGCAATAGTTTGATATATAATTTTAAGAAACCATAAAATATATCTTCTGATAGTAATGTGACAAACACAAAGAAAAATACATGAACATGTTTAAAGGGTTTTATAATGTTTTTAAGCGGTAACATTAAAGTTCTTTCTCGTGGTTCTCCGTTGCCAATAAAGCAAGATGGCTGCTAATCGGCTTTATTTTACTTGATGTAGTAACGAGCTGCGTTAGTTATAAAAGAGTTATATTTATCGAGCGCATACCAAGGGATGAACACGTAATTGAAGAAACTAAAACTTATGAAATGTGCATTTACGCTGTATGAAATTTTACCTATGCATATCGCAGCAAAGTCGTATTGTTTTACATTCTACACTTCGCTTCACTGCTTAAGTTCATTATATGATGTGGCTGGTTCTTTTTTTCGTGGCATTTTTTTCGCAGTAGATGATTCAATGCAAAATTTGATTCCTAATATATTAAGTTGTAAGTACAATACAGTTCTTTATCCTGACTAAACTAGCAACTACTCATATTACATCAGTTTAAAACAAACCCAATTAACAGTCAATTCTTACCATATTTCACTCTCATTACGAGAAAGGCATTATCTATCAATCAGTTGAAATAGTGGAGTGTTAAAGCGAAAATTAGTTATAAAAAATTAAATACCCTGCAAAGCAGTAAAGGAAAGTTCTTTATTTTCAAAAAGTGAAAATGGATTCTCGTCAGCCGCGTAGGAACCAGAATAAGGCAATGCTAGAAATGGTTAATAATCTTATTGACAGTGCATCTGCTGAGGAGGGACCTTACAACGGCTTTACCGTTGAAAATGCCACTTTGTGTGGTAACAGTGAAGTACCAGTTGGCTCTCCTAATCTGGAACAGGAGAACGCTCGTCTTAAGGAAGTGCTTGCTTCCGAGAAAGCAATGCGTGAGCAGCTTCAAGAGCTCAACGGTCGATACGTGGGCATGATCTTTAATATTTCTCAGCTACTGACTGGAGGTTCTAATTTGACATCAGTGATCATCGAAGCTGGTGGGTTTACTGGCTACATTGGTGATGGACCATCAGCAGTCGTCCAAATAACCAGTGAAGATATACTTGGGCGGATGAACGACATTTACAACTACATTAAGAACAAGACGGAAATGGAAGGAAAGCGTCAGTGTTCACGACGTCGGAAAACTCAGGATGAAGCGTCCTCGTCAAAAAGTCAGCGAATCCGGGAACTGACCGATATGATGCAGACCAGCCCAGTTTCTCCTCCCATGCAATTTTACACTCCAAGTTATGGTGGAGCATCGAGACCTGTCATGGAGCCACCTGTTGAACAAAACTTGTTAACTCGAATGTTTAGCGGAAACGACGGGGGACATGCATTGCTGAATGGATTATTTACGCAAGTAATAAAAATGTTTTATACAAGTAATTTAAGATTTTGTTGAGTTGAAAAGGAACAAAGTACAATTCAATTTCTCTTTCAGTCTGGATCTTATCAGAGTCTGCTAGATGTGTATGAGGAGCCGCTTCCACGCTCATCAAGAAACAGTGGACCTGCAGGTCGTGCACAAGGTGGTGGGAATTTCCAGTTACCTGATGACCAGATGAACCCAAGAATTCCAATGGAAGAGCATGTCAACGCTCAAAACTTGCCAAATAACGGGGTAATTTGGAAAATTTACCAATGTCATAATACCTAAATTGATGTATTTGATGCTTGCGACTAAACCTTAATTTATGTGTTTAGTAATATTACGTCTCTTATTAACCATTATGTGTTTCCTTATGTTAAAAGGCTGCTGCAGGTGGTGAAAGGAACGAAAATGCACCGTTGGATGAAAACATGCAGGATGACGAAAGAGAATAAAAATGAACAAGACCGCCCTGAAAAGGAGGATTAATGAGGACACGCTAAAAGTTAGGAGAAGTGGTATATATGTTTATTATATTAATTAACTGGGTTTTAATGTGTATTCTTCGCCGGGTTCATTATACTTCAACGATTTTAATGTGGCTTTAATTCATAATTATGATTGCTGCAATAAAAATAATGTGAACCTTTGTGAACTTTAGACTTTTTGTACCTATTAATAAATGCATTCCTGAGTTTCTCATGTTGGTCGTGATCGTTTAAATGATGTTTTTGAAATTCTGTACTTTACGCTGGTATTGGAGATTTACACAAAGTTATATACATACATATGAATTATCGACACATTCTCTAATTTCAAAAACGCTAATTTTTGGGGGACCGATTCTCTAACCACTAAATCCAAGATCTCTAATT
>JAQIXX010004145.1:0-17151 GCA_034700605.1 Willowsia nigromaculata
AAGGATTTAATCAAGCAGCCTTGGTATGCGTTCAGGACCACACTTGCACCGGAAGCTTACGAAAAGTATGGGAAAGGTTTTGAATCACGGGAAGATTGGGATAAGAAGATGAGCTCTGTCATTCTGGAATCCGTCATGAACAAAGCTTTCATGGTCAAGTTTCTCAAGAAGGTGGAAGATAAGGTAAATAGTTAGTTTTTTTGTGATTTAGTGAAGTTAGTGATTTAATGAAAATGTATTAATCATTCTGAATGTTAACGGAATTAATTGTGATCTTTTTTTGCAGGGCGAAATGATCTGGGAAATTTCGATGCTGCATTTCGAAGAAGCGAATGCCAACAACGAGAAGGGAATACCCCTTGATCAAAAATTGTTCATGTCGGTGAGGGACGGCGACCGCGTCAGGAGATCAAGTCGCAGAGTTCATTCAGGGCGACGTCGTTAGGGAGGAGGAGGAGATCAGGGGTCCGAGAATGGATGCAGGAGAAGAATGAAGATGTCTTATCGTATCGGGAAGGAAATGGGGTAAAATGAAGTTGATTTTCAGATAATGGAAGTGAATGAGGTATGAAGTAAAAATTCGTTCGAAAATATAGATATAGGGCAGTTGACTTGACGCAGCTGGAGATTGTAACTAAATGAAATTATTTTTACATGTTATCGTTAATTAGTAATTAACTAATGTAGTTTACGAGTTGAATTTAAACCTAGAATTATTGTAAGGCAGGATTGAGCTGCTGATTGGATACGTTGATGAAGTTACTTGTTAGTTTTAAGCTTGCGATACTCAAATTGTCCCGGAACTACTTAAAGATTTTTGTGATTATGAATTATCATAAGTTATTTTTAAGCAATCATAAATAATCGAAAATTAAATAAAAATGTAGTGCAATCAATTGTAACAATGTAGTAAGGAATTTATTAAAGTAAGACAATAAAGATTACACCCTAAACGAAATCTTAATTTCTAGTATACGTACACTATGAACTTCAACAACAATACATACTACTCACCAAGACACAACAGTCAATTTTGGTGAATTCGTCAGTTAATTAATAATTTTTTATAGAGTTATAATAATCATGTACTTATAATTACAGAAATTCATTTTCTTTCTAGTCTAGCATTAGCATATAGGAAACCAATTGCTATAACTTAATTTTATTATGAATCCCCCTTCACACGAACCATCATCGTACATTTACCATTTCCATCCACAGTCTTCTCCACAAACATTTTCTTGAAGGTCTCCACGTCCACCTTGTAGCAATCCACAAAACTCCCCCCAGTAGTGACAATCTCATTCGGCTCAATAGCATGAAATACGCAGAGTCCTTTGTACTCACGAAGTTCTTCGAACCCCTGGATCGGTAATTTCCGAACTTGCTTCAATCGTAGGTGAAACCACATGCAAGTCTTCCTCCCCACACCAACAGCTTCATTTTCCAAGTCCCAAACCCAAATGAAGACCATCTCATTCTTGATCTCACAAGCGAATACAAAGTGTTGGTCTTTCACTCTTAGAATGGCAACCAGACGCTGGGTCGCTGGGGGCAACAAATTTAAAAGGAGCATTAATACATAATTATATACTTCAACTAGAATATATAAATGTAATACAAATTATTTTTCGGCCTTACACAACTCTTTGAAATCGATGGGCAAAATTATACTCCCTTGAGTGATCGCCAAGACGGTTCCATCATGATCCTCAATGTAGTGGACCAAGATTTCCTTCGGAGACTTCCGTTTCTCCTTGCAGTCGTGGAAGCGACATTTATAGCATGTTCTGAAAAACATGCATATTTATAAAGAGTTAAGTAATCTTTTCAGAACACAATTACAAAAAATTTATACGAATTTCGAGAAGAATATAAACTTACGAGAGACGACAAGTCTTGATGTGCTCATTGAACTTTTGATAACCCATCATTTGTTCCTGGCAACCATTCTCATGATTTTCGCAACGATACAAAGCATTGTCCAGCAAGGTCTTCAAGAGATGAGGTGGCTCTTTCCGAAGATTATGGAGATGACAGCAACTCTCCAATTTGTCTTCAATGCCTTCATTCTTGGCTCGGAAGACGCATTCTCCACAAGAGTAGTGACCAGTCTCACAAGCCATAACGTTATGCGGATCGGGAATTTTTCCACAACGGACACATCCAAAAATCTCGTGGATGCTGGAGGTGTCGATCTCGACCAAGTGTTGGGGGCGGGGCTTGGCCAGTTCTTGCTGAATTCTATATAATTTTAAAAGGGTTAAAAAAAATTAGTGTCATTTATAATTTAAACTCGCAAGGTAAACGATCTATGAATCTCAAATTGTAAATACGCAGAATTGTTAATTAATCTTACTTAGCAAATTCTACACCAGTTTGTTGTATTTTCGACTTTGTGAGAACGGGTTCGTTCCACTTCATTTTCTTCGTGGTTGACAAAGACATTTTCGTTGATTGTCACTGCCTGATGGAGCCAAAAACTTTGATTTCAGTGGAATTATCCGTAGCCGGATCACCTGAAACAGTTAATCGCTTTTATAAAGTCTAAAAATAATAACTCCTTCCTTAAATGATGAATGAATACAATTTTAACTTTTAAATACAAAAAATAACACAAAAATATACACACTTGATAGATGGTGTCGGTGTACGTTAACCTCAGAAATCAGGTGGGTAAGAGCCGATCAGTCAATCCGACAGAAGAACAATTAAAAACTGATTTTAAGACGGAGACGGGTAATAGCTGTCAAAGCAATTATTGACTGTCTAACGATTGGCCAAACTAAAAACTGGAAGCAGAACTGTGAAATGTGAACAGATGCTGATGTTAACACAATAGTATTAAAGATTCGACTTAAGCTAATTAATTCAATTTATAACTCAACACATTCAGCCAGAAGATGCTTTTATTGTTTTAACTGACAAACATTCGTAAAAAAATTAATGGAAGATCAAACGACGTCGAAGGTGTAGGTTGGAACCGAATGCTGTAAGAAACGAGCAAAAGCAAAAAAAATGTGTTCGCCACTTCCTAGGAATGATGATGATGATGATACCTGATAATGAATTATGAAACTTAGGTTCGGATATTTCTTGAGCTGCTCATTCATTAGTCATTTTATGCATGCACATTGGTTGGTGAATGTAATTTCACAGTGCATTTCAATTCCTCTTGATAGTGTGAAGTGAAGAGTGAAGCTCTTCTGGTTCTATTGCGTTTGTCGCCTTATCCACGAGAGTATTGTGATTTGCATTTTGGTCCAAAATTCTTTCGACTTTTGGAAGTTTTACCAATTAAATTTATGCTAATTTTTAGTACTCAATGCAATCGAATCGAAGGCAATCAGCAAACAGGATTAGGATCTATTTTCATATTTATGCAATCGCAGTTAAATCATCGAAAAAATCTATCTCCAATTGCAAATTGCAGTGTAGGTGTAGGTACATGAAACCATGGAAGCTGCAAAAAGGTATCCTAGAAGTGGAAGAATCCTGTTCTTTCAAGGTTTGTCCCACAATGCCCCGTTCTGATCTTTTCAATATGCAATCTAACAGATTACATTTATCAATTCGTGGAAACCAACAAGAAAAATTTTCCTCTATATAGTCAAATCACAATAAATGCTCTACATGCATGTAATGATAGCTTAAAATGTAACTCTAACTCTTATCATAGGATTTAACCTACACATTACATACATACATAGGTATATAAAACTTTATTCATAAAATTCCCTGAATCCGTCGCGTCAGTTTAGTTATTATCTACCTTTAAGTAAACTGCATAATATTCTCTGTACAAATATGCTTGTCATCATCATCATCAAAATTTAATTAGCATCATACGTACCATGAAGTGAAACGCTTATAAAACAACTAGCAAATTTCCCAGCTGTATAGTTTTCTTGCTTGAGTAACGCTTGAGCTTGAAACTTTGTTCCTCGGAAAAGAGACTTGAAAGATTTGGTCTAATGATTACCATTTTCCTAGTTGTATATGTTATGTTATGTCCTATAAAAAGAGTATTTTTTCTCTCTTAAATCATGTTGATGATGATGATGTAAAAAGTGGAGAGCTCCATCTCAGATAAACCGTAAAATTGGGTGATTGACAGGCTTAAGTCTCTGCAAACAAGGAAAGCACTCTGTCGTTTTTCCTTCATTACTTGAACAACTTCTTATTCCTGACTTGACTTTCTCCCTCTCTGAGAGAGATGGGAAAAGAGAGAAAACAAAATTGCTCAATTTTCGGGATGCTTAGATAGAGTTACCAGGAAAAAGTAAAGGAGTAAGCCTCTTAGAGGATACTCGCTACTAAAAAAATGAGGGAAAATGAACGAACGAGGAAAGTACATTGTTTAAGCACATAACTAAAAAGTTTGCTTGGATTTTATTTGGTAAGTGCTCAGCATTGTTTTCGGTTGGGTTTTATGGGGCAAGGGAAGATTGGATGGAAAGAAAACCAACAAATTTGGGTGATTGACAGACACAAATCTGGGAAAACAAGGGAAAACTGACTGAGGATTTGGGTGAGTTTGTTTTCGTTATAGTTCAAGAGTGTAGCAGAGAGAGGAGAAGAGATACAAAGATGAGAAGTAAGTAGTTTCTCCTCAGTTTTTTTGGGTGCTCAACTAATAATAATAATAGGAGGTGGGAGTTGTGTGCAGTCGTAAAATGCTACAACTACTTGAGTTGAGATTATTCTCTGACTGACTTGACTACTGATGACTGACGTAATATATTTTATATAAAGTTCTTCGTCCGAGTCTGAGAAGACAGTGTTCGGAGGAAACTGGATAAATTGTGGACAAAATTGGATGAATGAATGGAATGGATACTTTGTTATCTTGGTAACATTCCGGTTTCATAGGATGTCTTCTTGGAATATCATTGTTATGTGCCATTTGAAACGCGTTCTGATCTGGCTACTTGAAACACAAACAAGACAAACTTGAAAGATGCGTTGCCTCCTTGAGCAGAATGGAATGAACATGAGACAAAGGTAAATTATTGCACAAGAGACTTCGCCATAAATGATGTCGCAAGTTTTCTCCTTTTTGGCCACAACTTTCACTCCTAGACTGTGTGTAAGCCGCTTACCAGTTTTACTTTTAGACAAGCCATTCGGAAGTAACGTTAGAGAGTGAAAGAGCCTAACAGAGGGATAAAAACAAAATTATTTATGAATCCTTTGGCCTTGTTTCCTTAATTTCGAGCAATTTCCTAAGCTAAATCCAACTTGGTATTACATCTAGTGAAATCACAAAATACCTCTGCATTATTTCATTTGGCTATGCACCCACTAGTAGCACAACAAGCTATTACATAACTGTTCTCTTCATAATAATCAGTAGATGAGTTTAGTGAAAACTTCATTGCTGCCTTTGCAAATCGACAGATATAGATTCTCATAATGATAATTTTGATGAAAATGATGGCACAAGCAGCAATTAGTTTCTTTATTGTTGGCAACAGCCTCGTCATATCATCCTCTCTCTTCCTCCGCATTCCATTCATTTCAATGGGAAATCATGAAGAATACAATAAATGACACGACAAAGACATGTTTAATTAAATATGTTGTGGCTAACTGGCAAGCATACACGCGCTTACATGGAGCACAAGCCCTAAAGAATCCTTTTTATGTATTTTCCTCCCTTTTTACCTGATTCAATTAGCAGAGAGGAGCCTCCACCACCTCCATCGTTGTCACCACATCCTCATCTCTCGAATGCGTGCATACACGTAACTCTGCTCCTCCTTCCTAATTTCCCCTTTGATTGTTCAGCTCGTGCTGTTCAATAGCTCAAAATTACACATTTTATTTTTCCTCCTGCTGCACCCACCATTCTTTCATAAACTCCATATTATTTTGGGCGAAGCGACAAAAATCCTGCATTCTTTCCCCTCTTTTCTGAGAAAGACTCATCATCCTCGTCACTCCACGGGATAATTTAATAAAAACCTGAGAGGAAAATAAAAATCTATACGAAGCGTTCATATAATCAAATGGCATAGTTTTCTGGTTCATTTTGCTTGCTCCTCATCCATTGCTTGCTGATCAACACCGAGCGAGTTGAGTGAGTTTATTAAGGGATCAAAGAGGAAAAAAAGGAGAAAAAAATATTAATAAAGTGGAGGCAGCAAAGAATAGAATGAAAGTGTAGCAATAACAAAAGGTAGGAGAGATGATATTATGATTATTATTTTAGAGGGAGATGAGAAAAAAGGGGCATATTTTCTGGTTGTTCGATGAATTCTCTTTGATCCTTTGAGAATTCTTCGGAGAGAGATTTTACGATTGAATGATATATGGATGGACCCGCATTATATTTATGTGTATTGTGTGCCTACTAATTATTGCGGAGTATCTCTTTATCTTTATATTATTATCGTACTTAGAGAGGTCTGAGCTTTGTGATGAAATGATGATGATGATGGCTCCTCAGAATGAGATGTCATTTGTCAATTTTGTCGTTTTGATTTTGATAATAATAACAGTATTAATAAAAGAGAGGTAAGTGCACTTGACGGGAAAAAATGATTTGCTAGGGAGCTCATTAAAAAAAGTTGAGTGGGGAATGAGAGAATCTTTGGGTATTGTTTCTATGCCGGATTAAACGGAAGTTACAAAGTAGAGCAGGCTGTTGAGGGCATCATTGTCCAGTTGATGTACAAAAATCATAAGATCAATATCGATGTTTATTGTTAGAGTTTGACTTTTAGTTAGAATCGGGAGTGTACTCAAAATTTCTTTTTCTTGATTATATGATGTTTATATGGTGCGTAGGTAGCATGGTAACATTCTTTTAAAACGGTATAAAAGGACATTTATTTGCTTTGCGCTGCGGGGTACTATGTTATCTTAGTTTCATCTTCGTCTCCAGACTTTTAATCAGGCAGGTGACATGATCATATTAATGTAAAAAGTTGTTTTAATCCATGTATGTACCACACAAAATTAACTCACGATCTGTAATAAAACTGCATGATGTCTCCCATATTGCCATGCTGCTTCATAGACAAGGATTGTATCATGCTGTGCGAATTATAAAGCGCACCTGGTATCACAAACAAATCAAGTTACATTGCTTCAGGCAGGTGTTTAGCATGATTTTCTTGTCGTCAGTCACCATTATTTTATGCCATCAGCAATTATCATTCAAATAATTTGCAAGAATAAAAAATATTGTCTCGTTGTTCTCGTTGTTCTCGTTGTCATCATGCTATCATTGCTATCCACATACAACAATCACCAACTAGCAACTCATCACAGCAGGAGTAAAAATATAAAATCCAGAAACTCCTTTAGTTCCATTCATGTCCAGGTCTTCCCTTTAGGTAGTAAATATTTGGCTGATAACAAAAGCTCAACGAAAAAGCTCTTCCTCCTTTTGAACAACAGTTAATTTTAAACTACATCATCTCATCATCATCCTCCTACGAAACATCAATCAAAACACTCTCACTATTTATCGCTTTTGGAGCTTTTCACAGAGCACAGGGAAATCATGATCATCGTGTCGTACTGCTTTTGTCGCTATGCACCATGCATGAATCACAGAACAGGACAAAAATAGGTACATTGTCGAGCTGGGGGCTCAGTAGCAAAAAGGAAAACTAATAAATGCCTTTTCACCTTGATTCAATTATGTTGAACCCACCGTTACCACACACGCTTATTATTACTACACTATTCACTATATTACATGCATGATGTTGATAATAGGACACATAATAACAATGAATGGCGATACTTAATTCAATATCTTCTATATACCTAATACATGGGTAGCTTGAGCTTTAGATATAGCAACCCTTTTTGGTTTGAACTCACTTTTGTGTCTGTCTCCCCATTATTCTCAAACACTTTGACAGCGTAATTTTTTGCTACTTCTATACACCAACTTGTATTCCAACAATTTCCCTTTTATCATCATCTCCCACTCATTCTCCTCCCGTTAATGAAGAAGAAAAGGATAAAATTGCTGTTTTCATTTTGCCCATCATTCCATCCATCCAGCCAACTTTACTCTCAAGCACAACGCTTGTATTCCCTGCTATTCATCAAGTCGTCACCACCACATCACCATCATCATCAAATCCATTTCATCGTCAACAGCGAAAAGTAATCATAACATACAAACCAGTTATTATTAGATTTTCTACTTGCTCACCATACCCCACCACTGCCACCATACCAGCTTCTCATTGTCTTCTAATTTTCCTCCTCTCTTTCCACCTCATTTTTGTCTCCTCTTTGAAGCGTCATTTCATCATCACAGCAGCAGCATCGTTTGTGATCACAGCTAAAAGGAAATGACACACAACCAATATGTGAAAAGGTCTGGTGAAATAGTAGAGCCCGATGTTCAGAAGATAATTAAATACCATTCAATTTGCTCTATTTACTCGTCCTCGTAATTACGACAATGACGATGTTGACAGTGAAGTAAAACTGAGTTTACTCGTCCAGCTATAATTACAGGATAGCTCTTGTCATAATTTTATTATTTAAAGATCATAAAACGTATGTAATTTTATGCAATTAAAACATTCTCTGAAAGTAGTACACAGGGAAAATTATTAAAAGTTAAATATTTGAAGATCAAAAGTTCTCCATAAACTATTTTATTATTAAAAAGTATACTTTAAAAAAATACGGCTACTTTAATACTATGCTGAATAGTGAATACTTTGAGTATGATAATTAATTAAGTTTTGATGCTTATCCTACAACTTTGTACTGGTACTGTCTCGCAGTATCCCTCACACACGTTTTCAGTCTTTGGCTATATTTTAACCCGGCATCTCTGCAAAACCGAATGTTGCTTCCGGGAATTATGGCACCCACGTTGGCAAAAAAAGACTCCTGGAGATTTCCATATACTTCCTATGATAAATTAAAATTGAATTTTGAGCTTTAATTTATAATTAAAATTGTAGGTTTGAGCATTTTTACTGTGTGTTAACCGTGAAGCAGGCTTGTCTCCTGTAGTCAAAATAGGTGTAGGTTCCTCCATACTCTGGCTTCACGTTAACTCCCTCTGTTTCAGGACATTTCCTCTTTTCGCATGTTACCCCATTCTCTCTTTCCAGATCTCTCACAAGCCATTCCCCACTATGACATGGACCTTGGTCCAGGAAAGGGGCACATTCTTGGCGTAAGCTATCATAAACCACTTGCCTTTTATGCCATTCGGAATAACAAAAGCTGTAACGGTCTTTACTATCTGCTGCTATGTGAGATGAGGACTGCGAGGGAAGATTATAGTTGGATATTTCCTTATCTCCATCAATATCTATTCGTGTCGATGTTGCTGTTGTAGTTACACTCGTTTTATTACACCGTCTTCTTCCCTCCATTTTCCATGGAGATGACAACGATGAACTGTTAATCATTCTTGGCACAGAGTTGTTTCTGCTGCTGGATTGGTTACCATGAGAACGGGCTCTTCGTCTCGGATATAGTACTAAATTGTTAGCAATGTCATTCACATTGTAGTCGATGATTTCACTTATAGACAAGATGGGATTTTGTGGTCTGGGATGAGACTTGATTTCTTTTGTGAAGCACTCGCAGTTACAAACTCCGTATTTTGAATTTGGTACAGAAAATAAACGCTTTCCATAAGGACAAGGGCCATGGAAACCGACAAGGTAACATTTGGGAGGTCTGCCGTAATATACCCACGGTCTTCCTTCGTGAGACCTTCAAACACAAAATTTCAAGTTTAACAAAATAATATGCAAAGATAGGCTGAATATTTTTCCAAGTTGTCAAACAGTTAAAAAAATAAAATCGAAAAACTTACTTTGGACAACCCGGCGAACTTACAATTTCGCCTGTAAACTCTGCCGTTTCATTATAACTGTAGTCTATATTAGTGCCCATTCTAAATAATATGAGATCTGTTTCAACTCTTTCCACTTGAAACTTAATCTTCGTCCCTTGTGCATCAGACAATACTGCACCGCAACACAAGATACACACTCCACGCACAAAAAATTTGAATCGCTCATCCATTTTTCCAACAAATTTTGTTTCAACAACAGTTAAAATATAGACCCAGTCTCAAATGAACTATTTAACTTTTAACGATACATTTTGCCACAAATCCTTTTGTGCTGTCACAAGAGCACATAAGAACAATTAATGAACAACGAAGCAAAAACTCACTTGTTTAAAAGCAGCTTCGGACTCAAAAGTCAAAATTGACCATTCTTGATACAAATTTATGAGTTATATTTCCGCATGTTACCCACCCTGCTATTAACTAGATCCAAATAACGAATTTCCACGAAATCGATCCCATACTGAATTTTATTTGTATTTTATAGATAATAAATAAAAATGTCAGTCAATAATTTGCTTTGATGGTATAGTCTTTGTTTATAAGTTCACATGCCGTACCAAGTATCCTTTGACAATGTCACTGAGTACATAAAAATGAGAGCATTTAAAATCACTGTGCTCAACAACAAAACTGTTAGCAGATTAACGATGAAATTTTCTTTTCAGCCATTCATACTGTTGCAAAAATGAGAAGCAAAAAAAATCAGGTTTCAGTCATAACTTAATTACAGGTTCAGAGATGATGAAATAATGGACCAGAAACATAGTATCTGGTTTTTGGCTAGCATTTCTGCCCACAAAATATCAATAATAGTTAGTTATTGATGTGGTATTCTGCAACAGTGCAAAAATAAGCATGTTGTCTGGTGACCAATGAAGTGGAAAAATACTGTTTATGGGGGCACACTAAAAATTTTGAGAAGAAGATGTAATCATTTTCATACAAACGGGCGTCTTGTTTACTACGACGAAATCTGTATGCATTTTATACAAAGGCATGACAAGGTTTACCAAGAAATCAATATAGAATTCTAGCTAGCACCCAGTATACTTGTTTGTATGGATGAATCGACAACAAAAAATTGCTCTCATTTTTTGGGGCTCTGAAGGGTACAAAATATATCAATTTTAGTTATTGCCATACCAACATATAAGAACAGATTTTCAAGAAATATTATGCTTTCTTCACATGCGTTAGTCACGTCACAACAATGCCATAATGCTTCTAGGTGAGAAAATTATAAAATGTGTGCATATACTTACATGTGTGATTGATGATTAAGATTAAATTGCAACTAAATGCCATAAGGAAAAAAAAAGAGAAAACCCCATGTTTACCTTGGTAGAGTGTCTAAAAACTCATGAAAATTGAAAAATTGTTAGACAAGTCATGCATTGTAAACAGTCGTGCAAGGGTGGGAGCATATTAGAAGTATGCGAAAACGAGAAGATATCTCTTGATGATCAGACTCATATATTTTTTGCCTTTATTATATTCATCTAAAAACCAGTTTTTTACACACACAAACACACTTTTCTATAGGAATTTCGCACTATTATTTATGTTTGCATAACTTCTCGAGATGATAAGAGGTTGTGTGAACATAAATGGGACTAGCCCTTTGCAAACTTTTTGGGTACGAATGGATAACACTACATCTATAAAACAAAAGCCATCAGAAGAAGAGCTGAAAGGTTTCTTAAAATAGTGATCTCTACCCTCTTGCACGAAAGTTCCATATCGTAAGAATTTTAATGGCTTTATTTGTTAAATCTATTTGCTATCCCTTCCCTAAAACCAAATGAAACGAAAATTCTTTGTACTCTCATGCACTTACTACGCTTGAAGCTCAACATTTTGGCTGCGTATTTCCAGGAATGGCACTTGTGTTTGCGAATGTCAGAGTCAAATATAATCTAAGTGAATGAATAGTCTGTGTCAAAGCTCACTAAAGACCATTTAGCATAACAATGGAACAGGTTATACACCTGTATGCATACACGTGTATGTTTTTATGTAACTTGATTATTGGTTAAAATGCAAATTAATTATAAATATATATCAGGAGGAATCTAGAACCTGGAAAAGCGCAATATTTTATGTTTTCTTGTGATTATGAAAGCATCATAATTGGATTTCACTATCTAGACCGAACTGGGAACCTACTATTAAAACATCTTGTGCAAAAAATGAAGTAAAGCGTGATTTCTAAAGATACGTTTATTGACATGGACATTGGCAGAAATCATAACTTAAAAATATGCTAATTAAATTCTTCTCTCGTACAGTCCATATTAATAATAATTGTTGCGGTTTTATCCTCTTGTTACAAAACAGTTTTTACATAACTGGTTAATAAAACCAGCACTTTCCCATTTGTATAATGTGTAATGAAATGCTAATTTATATTATTAAAACATCTCATGATGACCATCGTTGTTGTTAATCTTGTTTTCCTCTTTTGTTGGTTTTACCGATAAAACTATGTTTCATTCGTTTTCCAACTGTAAGCACTGACATAATAGCATACACACACACAGTGCCAAGAATAAGAAAAAGGAAAAAAGGCTCACATAAGAATAACCTGTTTTACTGATAAAAAGGCTATTTTGCGTGCTAATTGCCAACCACTAATGGAGAAAATCTCCGCAAAATACGCACCACAAAACTAGCTCATTGTCATCCTATTTAAGGCTATCATGTCACTTATTAATAATGCCAGAACATTCATTCTAATGGCTATGTCATAAACCACAACTGAGCACACAAAATGTCAACACATTCTCTCCATTCATTATAATACTCCTCCATTCATTTTATTTTTGCTGACAATTTTTGATGAGCCTCGGGAATTTCTGGCGGATACCTCAGAGAAAAATTACCCAACCAAATAATAAAAAAACAAATCATACCATCACAACTACTTATATTAATAATAATCTTATACTTTATATTAGAATAAACCAAACCACATGCATGTGACAAGGCCAATATAATGAAAAGCTCTATTTGAATTCTCTTATTTGGAACGCTGTGGCTTGGCTACTGCATGTTCACTGAAAACCGCACCCATTATATCATCCTCATCCTTATCAACCGTTTGGATTTCTTACCCAAAAATAACCTTTAGAAAAGCTATTTTCATTGTAAATTGGCCCATTAGCATTTTCTCTACCAGAGAGACTCTTCGTTTTTTTCTTATGTAATCCCAACCACCATGTAAACGAGTCTCTTTTATGAGTAGGTGACGTAGTTTCCGTTCGTTATCCATTTTCTCCAGAAAAAAATATAGGTACAAAGTTTGCATTGTTATATAACAGCAGAGAAGATCATCGTCAATCTACACACAATAAATTGCACACTTTCCATTGTTCACTGCTGTGATGAAGAGTATAGCCTAGTCCCAGGAGAGAGAAAAAGGCAATTTGAGGTATAATCGGTTCACATTACAAGAGATACGCTGCGAAGGATTACCATCAGATTTTGGTTTGGTGACGACGATAGAAAACGAGGACGGAGTGCTGCTGCTGGTGGTAAGCAAACAAAAGAAAAATGTATAGTTTTTCAAGTAAATCGCAGTAATAATAGCATACATTGTTGAGTATGAAAAGCAATATAAAATGTGTGGATATATTCCCAATATATGCTTTTGAACGGGATGGCTTGACATTTGACTGACATTTCCTCGCCTCTAATAGCCCGTTTGGGGCTAGCCCTCATTCATTCATACAACCAGTGATTCAGTCTACTCCACTGCTTTTGTGTACTGAACAGCTCAATTTACATTTTATATCTTTTCCTGGTAGCGATGATGATGGGAGAAGTATGGTCTAATCTTGCCCATCTCTCACTTGTGCACTTGATAATCATGATATTGCGTATGTACAAGTAATGTAACTTAATATCTCAGCCGTGCACACTCATAATGTGCTCATTAAATCTTCTCCCCGAAAAAATAATAAAATGCATAGAGATTCGCAAAGCTCAACTCTTTTCCTTGTCATTTACAAACAAATAATAATCTTTTCCTACTTATAAAAAAAGTTTTCTCATGAAAATGCACCATCATTTCACCAGCAAGATTACAATTATATTTATCAGCCAGCACAACAGTCTGAAGCAGTGCAATAAACTGGAAAACTTGTTTCTCCCAAATCTTCAATCTCTGCACTAATGAACCTGCTTTTCTCATTTCCAGCAGATTTTGGAAGTATGAAGCAAAGCCGATCTTTAAAATCTCAAGGGATGATTTGAAGGTGGGAGAAATTTTTTGAAAAGTAAAAGCATGATATTGCGTCATGGGAAGAGCAAGTTTATGCAGACAAATAGGCAGAGAATCTTTTCATTTAATTTCTCTGAGAAAAGTGATGATGCAAGATCGATCTCACGGGTGGTTCCCATGCATGGCTCGGCATAAAAAGGGAAAATGAAGATGAAAAGAGCACAGAGGTTTATTGTGTATGAAAGTTTGTATCGCACAATATGTGCGCTATCTACCTCGCAAAAAATATTGTTGAATGGGCAATCTACTTGAAGAAGAGTAAATTGCAAAAAGGGAAAGATGATAGGAGATGGATGTGTGTAGTAAATGTAAAGTAGGTAGTTGTTGTAATGGTGGTCCTAATTTGAAAAGCGACTTCTCGTCTACTCGTTTCTCTCCTCATCATCTCAAATCTACTGCGATGCTACAGCCTTATTATTATTTATTATATCGCGAAACTGAGAGAGAGAGGGCCTTTTGGAAAGGGAATGTTGGCAGAATTGGTATAAAAAGCTGACGGAAATAGGAAAAAGAGTTGAAGATGATGAGGATGACGATGAAACGAGAAAATGAAAGGAAAAGGCACACAGCAAGAAAGAAAATTGATTACATTATATTTTCCACTTTTCTTTGCTCATTTTTTAAAGAGGAGAAGCACACTACAAGATATAGACTGATATGCACGTTTCCTCTATTGCTGCTTCCAAAATTCGTCTTGTTACTTCATTAATTCATTGATGATGATGACGATAATGAACGGTGCTCCTTTAAAGATGGGAAGCAAAGCGAAAAGTTAAATTATCAGCGAAATTTTCACAACTGCTTGCCATTTACGTCGTCAATTTTGACATAACCTTTTCAATAGTTTAAGTTTTAATTATTGTTTATTTCTAAGCGGATGTAGTCAAATTTCGCGAAAGTGTTCACTCTCAAATGATGACAAATCCGTGGTAATAAAAGAGTGATCGTGTGACAGGTTGTAATTAGGTAATAAAAATGTATTTTGTGATCTCAAATTGAAACGCGCGTGGGTGGAGGGTGCATTGAATAGGGATATGGTTTTCGAGAAAGGGTGCTTGAATTATAATGCATGGTTATTAGGGAAAATGGGGGAAACGTATGATAATCTAAATAATATGAACACATATCTTGTGTAATATTTTGTATTGAAGTGGGAATAAAACGGTAAAAGTATGCAGGATGACATATGTTACGCAACTATTATTACCATGAAAAGTAAAGTGCTCCTTGTCACTTGTCATTTGATCATCTCTCTTTTTTCACACACACACGGATAGGGAATGAGAAAGAGATGGGGTTCAGTTGAATTCAAGAGCTGAGATTTGGGAGAATGGAATGATCAAGTGAAAAAATAATAAAAATTGTAGGTACGACAATACCCAGAAAAATGAATGGTTGTTGTTGGTTTTGTCAAGTGGAGTGCTCTTTGCTTTTTTTTCGTGGAGTATATAGAATTGTCAGAAGAGATAGGTTTGGCGGGGGAGAGAGGAGAAAATACGTGATGATTTTATTATTATTAGTGCATTATTATTTGAATGAGTGGAGAGTAGTAATATGGAGAGATGGGGAGTATAAAGTGTGTGTGGAGAATGTGGAGTCGAGTTGTCGTGTAGAGAGATGAGATGTAATGCTGGTTTAGGTTGGCGATGATGACGGTGGTGGATTGGCTATAAAGTAAAACTTGATGACGATAGAAAGCATCTCATTACGGAATCAATTTGCTCTCAATTGTCCCTCAAATCAAGTCAATCTGTAGAAGAGTTGGTCGAATTTACGAAGAGGAGTAGTGTAGCAATAATAATAAGTAAATTTAATAAAAAAGAGTGGCAGGAAAATGGAGAAAAAATATGAGACGAGTCAAAGAAAAGCGTATGTGACAATGTCACTCTTTCTCGGGTTGGCATGCATGAAGAGAAAAAGTCATAAATGAAACAGGATTCATAAAAGTGGCTATGCAGACGTGTATAAAATATAATTAATTGGCACACCTGATATAAAAGGGCTGAGAATTAGCTTTCACTAGAAAAATCATGCAAATAATAAAATAATACATGATACTTGGAAATCGTTTGCTTTCATTACGAGATTTTTTAAATATCAGACAGACAGACAAACTTGACCTTTGATAATGTCATGTTTTCTTGCCACTTAACTCAAGAAAATATCGAAAGATTCTTCTTGAAAATTCTCAATTCTTTCCAAATCTAAACTGACACCAGAGAGCTTTCTCTACAACTCTTCTTTCTTTCTCCCATCTTTTCCTTGCAGCTATACGTGTGGTGACAACACCACTACTCACTTAAGTGAATATAGACACAAGTACATATACATTGTCAGAAAGATAGCAGGAAATACACGATCATCATCATCATTCCTCCAATTTCCCAACTTTTTATCCATCCATCCACTCTTCTCCTCCATCTGCTTCTTCCTTCTTTTCCAACAAATGGACTCGCTAATGAGCCCAATATTGCTCGGTGAATAGAGCACAAATCAAAATCAACTTGATCCAACTTCTCTTTCCCATTCTCTTTTTTCTCCCAACCAACAAATCAAATTTACTCCACTACTCTGTCTCTCTCCTCTTTCCCATCCATTTTCTCCGGAAAATTTTCCAGCAAAGCTGTGTACAATTCTCTCTTCCAGCTTTTTACTTACTTTTCCCCAACATTACTTTATTTTCTCTCTCTCTCTCGCAGCTTTTCTCTTCCTGAATATTATTTTGTGATGTGGAGGCTCGTCGGTTGTGTTGTTGTCCTCGTCGTTCCACGTCGTTCCCTTCGTTTATCCTGTTGATGGTCTGGAAATGATCTGAGATGATGATGATCATCATCATTGCTTCTCCCTGCTTTCCTCCCATTGGCTCCCCAAATTTTTTTCCTGCTCCAGGTCTGTATATCTCTCCAGAGGGGAGATGGATATGGCGTGGTATGGTGAAACGGAGCCGTGGAGCCATGAAGCCAGCCCTCCTCCCTTCTTCTCCGTCATCACCATCATTTACGACCCATTA
>JAQIXX010004146.1:0-17145 GCA_034700605.1 Willowsia nigromaculata
TTATATTTGTCTCATTGTTCTGTTTCTAATCCCCAATCTAGCGGTGGTTTTAACAGTCGAAGAATTTAACACAATCCCTATACAGACTTCGTGGAAATGATCTGTTTCAGAAAACCTGTCGGCCTTTCTTGCTTTCGGCTGGTTTGATTCGAGACTCGTTTTCATAATAAGACGGTAGTTTCGAGCTTTATTGCTTTCTCATTTTGTCTGAGAAGATTGGTTACTTGCCAGATAAAAAAAATATAATACAGGTATTTTTTTTTCACCTGTCACTAGCAGCAAGTAGAATACACGCATTCAAAACTTATTACTTGTTTGAAAGCTTTGTCAAGAAAGAAAGTAGAGAACTCCACTTGTGTGAACAGTTGGCTATTAATTCGTCGCATTGCTTTCATTTTCATGGAAATAGCGTGCAAGCTGGAATTTATGATATGATGACATTAATAATGATAAAACATGAGTTGTGACGTACAGAACAAGCCGGAATTAAAGACCGAAAAGTGTTTGGCTCATAGTTTCACTTGCTGAAGCTGCACGTTTACAACCAGGGTACCAATAAAAAGCCCATGCGTTTTTCTTATACCGGCACATTAACTAATTTTCCCCAACGCATTTTTCATTGATGTAGAAATAATTCTTTAAGCTGGTGTTTTTGATCGTTATTCAGGTCTCTTTTTCTATTCTTGCTTAACCTAATGTTTCAAATCGGTAGCTAATGTTAAATTTTTATATACATTTGTTAATTCTGACATACTCTTTCAATTAAGCCTAAGTACCAGCAAAATTAAAGAATCTTCGTGTTTCTATGTAATTTTGAAATTGCATCAAATTTGGTGTTAGGCAAAAAAAAAAAGATCATGAATTTTTATATACCACAAAATGCAAACTTAAGGAACAAGTGTAATGCATAAAATTTTGTCTCGAACTGAATTATAAGTAATATCTATCTAACTATTTCCTGGAAGTTCATTTTTGAAATTAACCGTGCGTAGACGTGAGCAGAATTGTATATAAAATGACAATACCTGATGTCGCGAACATCGTAGTGGATGCAAGTATTATGACAATCTACAACCACATGTGTCACCCAAAATCTAGACATTCTTATACCTATAGCTAGCTAAAAACATGCTTTATTGCGTGAAAAACTGCTTCAGACATTATTATGAAATTTCTTTGTTCCCTGGAGATTTTCCTGAGAGGGATTTTAAAAAATATCATTGACCTGAAAAACAGAATTAATTTACATGATACTTAATTAAG
The DNA here is from genome assembly GCA_034700605.1 of Willowsia nigromaculata. Taxonomy (NCBI): domain Eukaryota; kingdom Metazoa; phylum Arthropoda; class Collembola; order Entomobryomorpha; family Entomobryidae; genus Willowsia; species Willowsia nigromaculata. The sequence goes on from JAQIXX010004146.1 coordinate 1,264, forward strand.
CTAGTACGCCTACATACTACATATTTTGGCACAATCATCACACCACAAGAAAGAAGAATGTTTGGGCTTTAAAATGAGATATTAGTCAAAAAATTATATTAGGAAACAAAGATGTGAGGGTTCATTCAAATTTCGGTCTTTAATTCCGGCTTGTTCTGTATATGATAAGATATACCTTCAAATCATGTCATTTGTTTATTCCTTGCACTTCATTTCGACATGGCTGAATAAACGGTGAAGGAGTCTAGTCAGAAGAAAGAAACAATGGCAATTATTAGAACTGCATAGTGCACGCATACATTAGACACAATATAGGTAGCTGTTTTCTGAGGTGATCATGGTGAATTTCAATTCGACCTATCCAATTATTGATATGACGACAGGCGGTGGATAAGGAGTCCATTCTGATTATTTGTTAGTTTATTATTTGGGCTTTGAATGAAAGTCATAATGACTGCTTCTATTGTAATAATGATAGTATCAAGAGTAAAAGACTCGAGAAACGTGGCACGTGATGTAATGAGTTCATTTGCGTTAAATTGCAGGTGTCATATACTGACAGCAAGTTGCATCTCAACGAGAATAAAATGCAACCAGATTATTTTACTTTATTACCTAGTTACCTAATAATCAAAATGACTTAATTGTTGACAATCGACAACATAATTATGTTTATTATTGTTGAAAAAGCGAGATCAAAGAGAGCCAATTGAAGATAGAGGAAAGCGCGCAACATTAACATATAAGCAGTTGAAATGCAACTAGAAGAGTTCATAGGCTGGTTAGGTATGTATATAAAATTTGCATTTTATACGTATGATATGTTGTATGAGTCATTATAGTAATGACCATTAGGTGATTGATTCAGTCAACAATCCACATCAAGAATCAAGAGACATCATTATACTTTATTTATTAATATGAACCAAATGTTGATCTTGTGTTATGCAACATTATCATGAAAAATTTTCGTCCATGTATAAAATTCATGTATCCATGTTGAATTGAATGATGCATAAAATAGGTATTCAAATTGCTTAAAAGTGAAATATGAAAACGTTTTACTGCCTATTTGAGTATTAGTCATCATTCATCATCGCCCCTTTGTAACTATTATTTTAACTTTTAACCCTTTTCATATGTAAATAATAAATATTTATGCAGGTAGTTTCCCCTCTTTTCATCCAATTTTCAGCAATTCACCATGTTGGTAATTCACGCAGCGTTGTTTGACCATCAAGACATATTATCCTTCTTAAATGTCGTGATTATCGAAACGCAGTTGAGTTGAGATTTTTTACTCGACAATTTTTATTGCATGCTTTGCCAAATTATTTATTATAATTTTTGCATAGAAATTGCATGAGCAATAATACTTTCTTTTCTATGTTGTTATTACTTACTTTGAAACTTGGCCATGTTTGAACCATTGTGCTATGTGTGAGTTCTAACAAAAAAATAATAGCTCCTGAACAATTCCTCCGCGCAAGGAGAAACGGTAATGATAACAACAATAGAAATAAGAAATACATAATATGATGGAGCAATTTTCATTGTTGCCTGGCTATTTAGGCTAAGCCACCTATCAGTCTGACAAAAAGAGTGACGATGTCAGAGGAGGATGAGGAGTAGAGATGTTGACTTGGATACTGACACCATACTTCAAACCGTGAATACTTACTACAAGCAAACCACTAAATCCATTCATCCTCACGCCGCGGTGGTGGTCGTTGTCGACGGTCTCGCAGTATGATTCATCCTTTTAGAATGCGTGTCGTATTATCGTGTATATAAAAAAGAAAAACTGAAAAAACGCAATAGAGCGTAAAGCATAATAATAATGCATATCATTTTAAAAGTTATCATCAGTACCGTACTCGACAGTATGCAATTTTTTAAAGTTTTGCATTGCACCACTATTATATATTAAGTTAAAGCTGGCCTAGTACCTCATCTCTGTTTCTGCTCGTTTCCAAGCTACGATGAGCTAGTTGAGAGAAAAAGTTCTCAAAAATCAAATTGCCATTAAAGTCATGTATAATGTGTGAACTTGAACAATCTGCATTTATACTTTTCTGCATGATCATGTCATTATAAGTTTTTTATTATCTCGCAGTTTTTGTCCATGTACACTGTCAGAATTACGCGATGTAATACAGGGCAGATGTAAAAAGACAGTCAAGTATATATTTATGACTAGTTATCTATATGAAACTAGTTTATGCTGACAATAAGTAGTGACCAGTGGTCAGCATTGAAGCTTCCGCTGATATCATATTTGGAAGGAGAGAGTGGAAAGTTATATCTCGACATTATATAATTCATAATTTTGCTTGAACATAATAAATATGAACTTTAATGTCTAAAAATTAGTATAAGGCTGTCTCTGTCATGTTTGAGGATTCTTGTGGAAATTCAAACTCAATGCCTGAATCAGTTGGTAGTGCTATTTTGATGAGTTGTCTTGAACAGATTTAAAAAAAAGTAATTTCATAGTAAAAAACGTTACGATTTTATATGGTTTTTATGACATGAGTTATTTATTATCTCCATTTTTTCCACATGAGTTACAGTGGCGGCTTAACTTTGAAAATAGTATTTTAATAGACTGTTTGTCCTGCATAGTGTTGGGATTACGAAGGTAAATGTGAAATATGATTTTTTCAATGTCAGTGACAACAGCAATTATTGCCATTACAATTTGTAATTTTGGCCGTGATTTGCAATGCTCAGCAGCATACTTAACATTGACTCGGCAACATGCTGAGTTCTATATCATCCTAAAGAAGTAAAGCATTAAAATGTTGAGATACCATGAAGCGCTTACAAAAGGAAGTTAGGGTTGCTGAAATTAAGAAAAGAAACGGAAGCAGATTTTGTAAAACCTACACTACTGATTATCCGTCTGCCTAGAATCACAGCCCAAACTTAAAAGGTTTTTACTAAAATAGTGTTAAAATCCATAACAACTCATTTTTGCAAGATCAAAGTAAACCGTATCAACAAAATGTTACTTGTTATATGATCAGTACCGTTACGCACATTCTTTTGTTTTTTACATTTCAAACACAAATATTTTTTAAACTCATTTTTAAGCTCTATAAAGCAGCAACGCGACCACACCACGAACAAAGATTTATCCGCGTCAATATTTTCACCATATCATGAATGCGTGTTTTTGATTAACCATCCCAACCATAAAGGCGACATTCACAATTTAATGAAATGCGAAAACAACTGCCATTTCTCATAATCGTAAGGTATCTCATATGATGACATGATATATGAATGATGCCTCCCAACCAGACTGATTCCTTGAAGTCTTTCCCATCCCACCCGATAATTTTGAATGAGTCACTCACTGTTAAGCCAAACCAGCAGAAAAGCAAACGAAAAGAAGCGTGGCTTTTCCGTTTTTCTTGTCGGTAGACTTATCATCAGAATATTATCCAATCCACACACAAAGACGACTCTTTTCTAAGTACTTGACTTCATGAGCGAGGAATGAACATGCGATACTTTATAGGCAAACCAACAAAGTTGGATGAGGATGACACATAACTTGTAAGTGCAATGATTTTCAGGTCTGTTGTCTGTGTGAGAAAAATTCTCAACTCAGGAAGCAGCATTCATTCAACGATTCTCAATTTTCAGTATGTCTGTTTAGTATGAAACATTATACTAGATCTGATGATGGAAAATACCTGCCTATTTTTGCAACGAATTCTGTACAGAGTCTGCTTAAATCCTTGAAAAAATTTTATCACGCGGAAAATTCACAATAACTTATTTATCTAGAGCCAGAATATATACGTACCTAAACTTCACATACCATTTGTCGTCTCAAATGTTTCATTTTTTTGTGCACTTGACAAAACTATCCTTGAGACATTTTTTCCAAGTGAATGTTTCCCAAGAACTTGGAGTCGACGTGATTGTGCATTGCCGTAGATCAGGTAATTACATAGCTGTGAAAATATTATAGCTCTTTAACAATGGCGCTCATGTTCATTAACGTTTCTTCGAATACGTAATATGATATGCATAATAAAAAAGAGTCCATTTCCATGGTCTATGGATAATTAGAGATGCTGTAATTGCAACTGCTCACAATTAAAGCCCAGCACAATGATAGTTTGTTCAATAAGGACTCATCAAGGAGCCTTAAGTATTACACTTGTGTGAAAACTGTAACTTATCAACTGATAAGCACGTTGACTCACGCACAGTAGCTGTATTTTTAAAACAGTTAAAAAAATAAAACGTTCAAAAAGAACAATACAAACATTGTGTAATAGGCTGCGTGATGGACAAGAAAGGTAATGTATAGTGTTTTAACTATTGCATGTTTATTCATTCATTTTTCTTCGTTACATTTCCTGTTTGACTGTTTACTCCAACTCTTAATGCGGTCGTCGTTAATATTGACATTGGCCATTATCATAGTTTATTTTTTTACTAATAGCTTTTTGCACGTAAATTTTCAATATTTACTCCATGTGCTCCAGTCATGCATATATTGCGTACTCATACTTATGACGTTAGAAACTAGGCAAATAATTAATTTAGCTCATACTACGGACATTAAAAATGATGTGTAACACATTATGTTGCAGTGTATGCATACACGCACGCAAACGCGGTAATACCTATTAGAAATTGTAAACAGTGCATGATTGCCTTACTTTACATTGTATAATGATGACGGTTAATGTTTAACGACAAAATGTTTGCACATTTTCCTTGAAAATGGTTATCACGTTTCTCGCCTTACTAAAGCATTTTTGCACTTGTTCTAATAGAATCTCAACAACTCATCACCAGTCTCATAATACACAGAGTACATTAAGCTAAGCCAGAAATTTGATTTCTACTTCAAATGGTATTCCTTTTATGAATAATAAATAGGTAACAGTACAGCGTTAACCAGTTCAATCTGCAATAACACTACAATAATAAATAACAATGCTAACTGCTATACTGCGTAAATGTAAAATGTAAGGTGGCTAAATTCTTGGTACATGGTCGTTATCAAGGAAATTATGGCTGGCTTGATTGTCAAGTGGGAAGGCAGGAGCACATACACCACACGCGCTACCACAGATAGACAGGTGCTCGTGCAGGCACTCTAGAGCTGTTAATAGTCCCAAGAAACTGTAAAAGTGACAACTTTAATAAAAATAGTGTCAACAAATCATCAGTAGATCATCGCCGATAAAAATCATAAATTCAAAGCATTGCTCTGATTAAAAGCACGTTTACATGGTAGCCCTTGTTTTTTTAAAATAAAATACTCAAAATCAAAAAACGGCCACAATAACAAATTACCTATCAGACAATGCCAGGCGAGTGTATTGAGTTGGGTTTGTGCTATTACATAACTGGTCTGACCAGAGCGAAGCATAGTTAGTTCATAAATGTTATTTATTAGAGCAACTTTACTGTGTGCCAAATTAATGGCGAGGAGGCGGCGAGGTTTTTTTGGATGGAAGGAAGAAAAGGAAGCATTCGCACATCTACATCAGCGAGGAAGTACTTATCGCTTTATCAAGTCATATCATTTTTTTCTTTTTTGTGCAATATGTTAACGTAAACTGCTAATCACATTATATAAGCTTATCATCAAAATCATATATCATCTCATCCCCATGCGTAGAAGATAGACAGAATAATAGGCAAAAATTAAAAGAAGAAAAAAAGGAAAGAAACATAAAAAGTGATTTAGAACAGTTTAGTTGATTGATGAGCACAAGCAGACAGATAAATTGCAATAATTTTTATTATCGTAGTCTTTATTTTTGTAGAGTAATATTTAATTGTAGTTTTACCGTTTTTTTTCTGCATTCACTGGCTGACTTTACTATTCTTGTGCTCAACGGACATAATAAAAATAAAGGAATTGATTGCATCAGACTCAGGTATTTCGTATCAATCAGGTTGAGTTCAATGGGTAGTTAAACGAGGAGAGATTTTTTGTGAAGCGAGGATATTAGAAAAAAACAACGGTTTTGTATCAGTGTTTTTATACAGCATACCTATGTATATATGTAACTAACAAGATATTATTAACTATTTCACCAAATGTGTGTATAGGACTGATAAACTATTTGTTTATGAATCACTAACTAAATATATGTGACTGACTCTCTAGTATTTCCTAATATCTATTTTTATCATTGCGTAATTCGTAATGTCATATTTGTTTACGCGTTTGTTCATCAGCACAATTGATTTTTCTTTTACAATTTGTACGTACATTTATGTACAAAAATAAGCAGTCGTTGTTTTCAATAATATTTGTGAGCATGGATTTAGCAACTGGGCACTTGTGTGCATGTTTTGTTAAATGTGTCTAGCGGTTTACATTTTTATTTATTGCGGTGTGTCTATATTGTTGTCCGAAAGATGAATCTCATGAATTTTGAAGGTGAAGAAGGGAGTGGAAGTAAGTCTTTTCGTCTATCATTTTATTCGCATTTGCACATACTTAATGAAAACTATGAAATTTATTTGTTCATTAAAAAGTACTAGTTTTTAAATGCAAACTTGAAATACGTTTCCGTAGTCGCCATCGTCATTAGCTAATTTATAAATAAATTAGGTTGGTTAATGAGCTGAGAAGCCTAATCATTACCGATTTTTCCATTCAATTAAAAGATCATTTATGTCAGGGAACATTCTAATCTATATCTCGCTTCTCAACCTACAGTCTCATGAGTACAATTTATAAATAGGGTGGAAAAGTTCAACTGCAACAAAAACTGCATCCTTTTTATTGCACAAGAGAGCAGGCTGCTATACAATCAACCAACAAACTAATCAAAAAGGACAATTTCATGTCATTTCATTTCATCAGCAGAGGAATCACGCACAAGGACTCTATTTATCAGGGTGGTGGTTCTAGTGGTGTGTGGTTCCCAATATCCCAATCCCAATTTCCTAATCATATCATCACCATAATAATGACTTGTTATCATACCAATAGTACAAAAAAATGTATACGTGCACTTCCTCCTGTACTTGATAAAAAAGATTCGAATAAACTATTAGAGTAAGGCAGCAGCAGTGGAGTGGCATTTGCATTGCACACACGACAGCCTTCATTTGCATTCATCCGTTCATCATCATCATCAACAATTATAATCCACATTCCTCATGATATCAACTCATAATGCAATATGCTATCTCTAGTTTTGATTCAAGCCTCTGATACTAATGCTAATTGGGTGAACAAACTAAATTTTTTGTCAAGTAACGAAATGTATGCCATGTTCAATGTGTGGTCTCTGGTGACTTATAAGTAATGAGAACATTTTGAATGGACTAATTGCAGTAATGACAGAAAAGCAACGAAAATAGGCCTGAAAGATTACCATCTTATATTTTCTAGATAGTTCATAAGAAGTGTGGTAGTAGTGGCAAAGGCACATGCACACCACCAGCACACCCAAAGCAGTACTTCCTGTCGCCATAATTATCTCATCTTTTTGTGTATCCAAGTTTTAGTGTTGTTTGACTGTTGGTGCTCTTGTGTGAATGATTTTATGGTGAAGATGTGATGACTCGCATCTCTCGCATCATCACATCCTGAGAATCCCTGTGTGACAAACAATACAAGTATTTCCACTTGCATTGTTGGATTTCCGTCGGGAAAGAGTGAATAGAGAGATTTTCCGACGATGCGGCGACCGACACACGGGAAAAAGGAAGATAAACAGAAAGTAAACAGGGAACAAAGAGGTTTTGGGATAAGCCAATAATGTTTCATTTATGCAGGAAGGCACGCAAGGAAGAAGGCAGGGCATTTTAGAAGGAAGCATTTTAGGATTTTTTTTTGGCCGGAGATTGATTCTGATAAAAATAATGTTTGCTTTTAATTGTTTGGTAGATAGATACACGTCGTGTATAGCTGAGCACTCAATTGTCATTTATTTGTGAGGAGGGCTACCAGCAGCTTTTACACCCACGCACGCACAGACGCATATTAAGCCCTGTGGTGGGATGATGTAGTGATATTTTAGGCAAGCAGAGTGATTAAAAGCAAAGCAAAACAGGCTATTATAATGACATTAAGGGAACTATGGAGAAAAAACTGATTGACTGTAAGTCAGAAAAGCATAAAGGTCCAGACACCGGATGTGAATCTTGTGTGTATATTAATAGTACGCATAGGTGTTTTAGGTAGTATTTGTACGTGAGGAAGAAAATATGAGAGTTGGGATTTCCTATGAAAAATGAATTCTTTTTTGACGACAAAAACGGAAGAAGACACTTAAAAGAGTAGAAAAATGCATGTGTGTGTGTGTGTGTGAAAAAATGTTCCTTTTGTGCGTAAATCACTCCCAGACCAGTCATCAGACTTCGTAGTAGTGACATGCCAGACGTGTGTGTGTGTGACATGTGCATTGTGCATACATCAAAAGAATCCCCTTTTTGGTTATATGGTGCTATAAAAATTCAGGGTGGATTTTTTTGGGTGAATTACTCCATCACCAACATCACGACCACCTCCACCACACTTGAGCATTTCATCAGAGTTGAGTCTCTGAAGTCACCGTTGGTCGTCTGCATGTGTGCGATGCATTATAATTATTACGAGTTTCTGCATTCGGGAAGATTTCATAGTGGAAAGGAACAAAGTGCTGAAGCAAGCTTATAATAGTCATGTAATACCTACAACACATTTTCTGAATATTATGACGTAACGGAAACGTCCCCTCATTTCACATTGTTGCTCTTTTGAAGCAGCCAAGCAGCCCATTATACAAAAATCTCAGTTGAGCTGTCAACTTTGTCATTATCATCGTCAGAGATCTCTCATTTCGGGACTGCCATAAAAGAGAGAGCATATATTACACTTATGTATGAAACGTTAGTTTGTGAACGACGCGTGTTAATTAGTCATTTGTTTCCTTTCATTTTCACACTTACATCTAGCTCCTCATTGATCATTCCTTTTTGGTGATATGGTGCTACAAAATAACTGTCATAAATTCACACTCACACACGAAAATACAACAAAGCAGTGCAGCAGAGTTTTTGTCAAACGAGTAATAAAAATACATTGACAGTAGAAAAGAAAAGCTCAAAAAATGAATCGACCGTTACTCCGTGAAACAGTTGCGTACAGACCGGTGATAATGATGGAAGCACGAGGTAATGTTATAAATGCATAATAATAATATTTACATTGATAATTTATCACGTTTCTCTATGTACGATGAAATGTCAAACTATTGTAAAGAGTAGTTAAGTAGTAGTGTAGTAATACTAATGGATCATATGGATATTATCTTGCATTTTGATATTGCATCATTCATATCATGACATCATTGTGTGATCGACAAATTCACATCCTCTCGCAATACATGAAAAACGTAAGGGATGAAATCTTTACACTTGAAATCCCAATGAAATTCGACTCTCTTTACAACTGCAGCAGTTTTACTTGGGATATTTTCACACTTTGAAATTCAAAATCAAGAATAGCTAATTCAAAAGAAGTAAAACGCTTTCTTGGTTAAACTATCTTGCAACTTGTAAAATTCCATTGAGATTTTTCACCACGCAAAAACATGTAATGCAATAGATGCTCTTGTTACAGAGAAGAATATATTATCCTTGTACTCCTTTTTTTGAACAATTTTTTAAAAAGAAGACAAAAAACTGACTTGAAATTCGTCGTGCTTGGTTAAGTTGAAAAGAAATTTTGCAATTTTCTTCAGCGAATTTGGCGTTAAAAAAGGAGATGAAAATGGAGGAGGACAAAAAATAAGTTGCAGAGCTTTGTAAAGTGATGCCGCATCTGAGGATTAACGACAAAAAATGATACTGACGACAACGGATGTCGCCTACCTTTAATTTTTTTCTTCGTCTTGAGATGAACAGATTATAAAAAGGCAGCAGAGCATGGTATCTGGTGGCATTCAGCGTGTTTAATGGTAGGATGGAAAGATGCATTCACTCAATTGCAATTGAATGAATGAATGCATGAAAGAAATCATCTCTTTTGTCTTTTTTATTGTGTTTATTACGGTTTTCTGAAGTTTTTGTCCAAATTTGTGCTGCTGTTGATTGTACCTAGTAAAGTTATCAATGTTGAATTGAAGATGTTACAAATTGGGGATGAAATTGGAGTCACTGATCTTCTCTAACAATAGAACAATGAGTTAATCATGTTGCTTCGTAAAGCATCACCTGAAACGCGTTAAGATTATATGAAAGTCTCTCGATAACGAAATAATTGTGGCTTGACATCCTCTAAGAAATTATTAATTTAATTAATTATGTTATCATTTTCATCCATACGAAGAGGTGAAAGTTGAATTAAATTATTGTTTGCATAAAATAGTAGACATATTGTTTGGGAGGTTCGTTAAAAATGACAAGATTTTCTTTTTTTTTATACAGAGCTTCCATCTCGACGTCGATCACTTTGGACGTTGACAACAAGTCTGATGGCAGGTCCTGCTGCTGCCGGTGCCCTTCTAAACGAGCCGCCTCCGGCTCCCCGACCTACCCGAGCCACTCACCCGGCGGTCCGGGAAATTCACAAGAATGCCTGGCTCAAGCGTCAGACATCAATGGACAAGAAGGCTACCCATTTCACAGGGAAAAAGGGTGAAAAATACTGGGTCGTTTTTTGTGTTCACGATGATTCTGAAGCCTTTCTCGAGTTTTACGCAGAACCAAAAATGGGAACACTCCACAAGCCCCTATCTGCCATATCGCTCAATTCTTGTCTTCACGTTTCCCCGTCAATTGTGGCCGGGCAAGACAATGAGTATCAGTTTGCGGTCACTCTCCAGACAGAGGTAATCCGTCTTGTGGCTGCCAATTGGGATCAAATGATTGAGTGGGTCGAGTCACTCCAGGGGAAACTCCGAGAAATGAATATACTCAGCCCAAAGGACAATCTGTATTCGAAATTGCCTGAAACTGGACCAGTGCAGAAAATAATTGCTGGACAGGTGGCATCAACTCGGGACCCTAATTCGCCATTGCCACCCACACCTAGTCCACTCGGATCAAGTCAACCGCCGCAAAGTGCTCCAAGAGCATTGGTCCAGTCTAATCAAAATTCTAGTATTAGTAGTAGTGGAAGAACTGATCAATTAAATCGCAGAAGCGCACCAGAATCGTCAGTGTCCTCAAATGCAAGAGATTTGACCGGTGACTCCTCTCATCATTCCTCCACCTCCGCAATTACAAATAGTGTAACTAGTCGTTTGTCTGTGAACGGGAACACATCATTGGTTGCTACATCATCCTCAGCAAACGCCCATCATCATCATAGCGATAACTCTCGAACAAATCATAACAATATTCTGGTGGATTTGCACAGTGACAGCGCCAGAACTCGGGGACAGCCTTCGGGAGAAAGTAGTAATGGTGCCGTTCATGAGAACTCAACGGCATCTGGTATACAGCCAGTTGCGAAAAGAAAGCAGCAAGTATCAGTGAAAGTGAGCGTGGATGTAGTACACAATTCCCCAAATGGACATAGCAGATCATCTAGCCAGCAAACACAACGACAGCAAAACCTGCCAACTTCATCACCATCCGGACAAGCAACGACAGTAGTTGTAATTGGCAATGGAGATGTGCGTATTCAAAACAATAGTGAGAGGAGCCGAATATGCGAGGTGACAACGTCCTCCTCTTCCTCACTTCTCTTGAATGGTTCTACTGCTTCTGCTACTGAAACCTTGCCTTCAATGGTCGGAAGTAGCCAACAGATATCTCAGCATCACAAATGTCAAAGTAATCAACCTGAATCTAACATGAGCACAACATCATCGCCATGCGTTAGTCGAGTTGCTATAAATTGCGCCAACAAAGTTGCCAAAGCAAAGGCAGCGAAAGCTCAGCAGCAGCAGCAGTCCCCAAGAAATAACATGGCAACTTCCAACAATGGTGATAGCAATGGTGAAATGGTAGTCAGTATCGAATCCACTGTTGACTCTAGGATAAACAGTGGTGTTGTGGCTCTAGTGAAAAACAAAACCAGTAAATCAGTGGCACCTTCAACAGCGAAGAAGTCGTGTTCTTCGGAGAACATCTACGAGCATATTTACATTCCCGATGGCAGACCTGTTGTGGTCGAGAGAATGATGAATGGTGTGAAATACAACAATGGAAACAATCATCAGTACCAACAGCAAGCTAAATTGAGTCGATCTCAGCACCAAAATGAAAGTGATGGCGTTAGAAATAATGGGGTGGTTCATAGGTCATCCTCTCAAAGGTCACCGGAAGAAGAGGGTTCGTCTGGCTCCTCTCGGGAGTCACATGCAAGACGAATGATAAAGTAAGAAAACAGTTTTTTAAATCTTTCTTTTCTGATTACGTTTATACTAACAGCTTTAATTATTAATTATAATTGTAGGAGTACTAATGGGAGTAGCCAGAGATCCTCCAGCTTGGGACGAATCGAGCTTCCCCCTCCCACATCCTCTAGTCGATCCCCTCCAACTGAAGTCACCCATCACCGTCTCCAAGACATTATTCACCACCGCCGGGATCAAGAGCCTTCGTCCAGATCTGCGAGAAATAATGGGAATCGAAATCATCGACAGCAGCAAACAACAGAAATGGTGATGATGCCCCGTTCCGTTGGCAATTCTACATTTTTTGCAAATAACGGCTCCTCCGCTCATCTCCATCAACACCCATCCTCGCAAGCCCAACTCCAGGGTAGTCCATTAGACGCTCTGATAGGCTCACGGAGTGGTGAATACAGGCTTCGTAGAGATGACTATCTAGTTCGAATGGGAGAAGCAAATGGAAGTGGAGGTAGCGGTAGCAGTAGTGACAATGACAATCATTCTAGTAATCATACATCCTCTTCTCAGCCAGTTTCATCGAATGATTCGCAGCAGATGAATGGGGGTCATCTGCCGTTGAAGGAACAACAAGTGATGCATCTCCAGATGGAAATTAATCATCCTGGCGGGGTCCGGGTTATATTAAGAAAAAAGGATTGCCTCAGTAGCATCGCGTTCGTAGACTACCTTGGAGCAGTATGGTAAGCAGCAATACAACTAGGCAGAAAATATTGAGAGGAATTATCAGAGAATTTCCATAAAGCCAATTCTTACTGATTTTTAGGATTGCTGGGTGGAAGCAAACTCAGTTTCCCGTTCTGTATTATGGATTCCACGTGGGTGACCAAATTTTAAAAGTAGCTGGTGTCAATGTCCAGTCTAGTGTTGAAGCTAGTCGTGCAATCAAGATGGTCTCATCCATGCAGGTAAGAACAATGAGCAGTGCATTATTTGCAGATAATAAAAAATAATTCATAACATTTTCGATCAATACTGAATGAAATAAAAATGATCTCTCATGTTCTCAGGTGGAATTTATTATCAAAAGACTGCCGTACGGAAAGGTGTTTGCACTAAAGCGAAGTCGGGACGGAGAGCCCTTGGGTCTTGTTGCGGAAGGAGGTTCCGGTGAAATTTCCGAAGTGCTTCCAGACGGACTTGCAGCTCGATATGGCCTTCCTCCGAAGGGTCTCTCTGTAGATGGACAAACCCCTTGCAACTGGTACCTCACTGAAGTGAACAACCGACCTTTGAGTCTGATGTCAAAGGAAAACGAGGTCAAGGACAGACTGAATGCCGTCGGCAAGGAAATTTCTATTCTCGTCCAACCCGCAGACTTGGTCAAGCATCTACGCAAAAGTCTGAAATCCTACAAGGGCTTCAAAGATTACATTGTGGGATAAAAACTTATACCTTACTGTTAGGCAAATGTTGTTAATTAGTTTTTAGTAATTAACGCATACTTACGACCACTTCTACTTCTCACTTATTACAAAAAGATCTATTATTGTTTGGTAGGGTGATAAACTACTATATGCACACATCCTTTAACGAACTAGATTTAAGGAATCTGTAAACAAACAACTAATCTATTTTAATCATTCCTATTTGTTATTGGGAAGCTATTGTCCAAAATTTTCCATGTGATTTTGTAATTATTTTTTCTTCAATACCAAAACATGTGCATGGTACTGAATTTTTCATGGGTCATATCATTGTTTGAAACATGTTACATTTCAAGTCAAACAAATCATTAACAAAAATGAAAACTAATCAAAGTAGATAGATAAGGTTATATCTGTTATATTCAAGTATACTGTGAAAAGAAGACTTTCACCGACCGACCGAGTTTCATCTTTTCAATTTCAATTACAAAAAATATTAGCACCAATCCTGTCTCAACGCCAAATTTTCACTTTAAAACATTCTTTAAAATAGTGCTTACCACCAAAAACAAGTCAATTCATTTATCATTTATGTCAAATAATTCCCTAAAGCTACTTTATTATAGTTTGTACTAAAACAATAGAATTGCAAAAGATTATTTATATTTTTTACCTTTCACCTTCGTCAATTCGATGTAAACGGAGGATACAGAAATATACATTCACGGCATGTTATATATTTTTGTCTTGTGATTTATTGTCGTAATTTTTTGGAATTGCTACTACTGGGTAACATTATTAACGTATATTGTTATACTGTATTTATAATTGCGTTTTGATAATTTTCAAAAAAAGTCAATGTATTTGTGCTCAAATCAAAAGAGACATTGGAAAAATAAAACCGACTGTATAAGAAATTACAGCACCAGATTATTTCAATGAAAAAAGTAACCAACTCTTTGAATAATTTATTACCGAATGGTTCATCATTGCAATAGCATCTTTATTTTTATACTGCATAATGCAAAATAGGTAACAGGTAATTGTTGCCAATGATACGACGAAACATTTGTAATTTGTCTTTGAAGCGCATTACGTCCTAACCAGCTAACCAGCAACTCCACAATATTCCAGCTTCCTGATTCCAACAATCATCATGATCATACGCTGCAGCTCCACTCCATCTTCTTCCTACAATTTATTGCCAATAGCATCATAGAAGTAGCGTCCCGGCCACTCTTTCCGGATTACCATGAGATTTGGTCAAGAACCCGAATCTAATGCCTTCTGGTATCATTCAAATAATTCTTTCTGTCAAAAATTGTCAAAAGTTTATCGGATCGGATTTGAAATCAAATACTGCGCAAAAGTATTATTATAGGAAAAAATTATTTACAAACACTATGGCCTCAATGATGTGTCAAGAAAACGTCAGAATGCTTCTTTAAACATAAATCGAAGTACGTTGTCCGCATCTTATTGAAAGTTAGTTAACATTCAAGTCAAAACTCTAATTGCCAGTCTCTAGTCTTAAGAATAATGTCATGATATATGTACATAATATGCACACATCTATATGACGGGCATATTAGGCATACGTATTTCTCTTACATGAGACGAAAACCATTTTCAAAATTGATGTGAAGGTTTCACTCGTTCAAGTGCGCAATGCAACTTGCTTACCAAACTAACGTCATTTCCATATACCAAGCAGGATCTCTCCCCTGATTGTTGACACACTTCTTATACACTTAATAAGACAGCTTTCCAAATTTCGTCATCTCTTACAGCAAGTCCTGTACTGCGTAAAATTTGAAAAGTGAAAGTAAATAATGCAACGAGCGACTGTTTTTATGGTCATCCTTTGCAGGAACAATCAATGTTCAGTCTCACTTCTTCCCGTAAAGTTTGTTACGACGAGTGCCAAGGTAACAGTAGCCGTTTTATTCACCAAGGTATTGCACTATTAGCAAGGATCTCATATTGCCCCTGAGATGAAAATGGGTTGTGGCCAAAGTGAAGGAGTGGTTCACCAAATTCTGGTGCTAATCCTAGTGTCTCCAATTTGTTCTGGGATTATGACCTCCTCCTCTTCGATAAGAAGACAGGCGACAGTAGTGGGTAACAGCCGTCCACCCCGCCCACTTCCAGCTCCTGGATTTCCAGCAGAA
>JAQIXX010004147.1:0-17082 GCA_034700605.1 Willowsia nigromaculata
ACTCGGCCATGGGCGTTCTAGCTCTTGACCATCATTAATCAAGATTAATAAACCACCGAAAGTAGTTTTGAATTGTCTTTTAGGTTTCTACTACACTCGTTTTAGTAGAGCCTTTCTTCAGGACGCTTGACGCCTCTGCAAACACTCGATAAAACCTTAAAACATTTTCTATTAAGATTTGGGGCGTCCAGAGACAAGATCTTTCTCCACCTGTCGTGCGTGTTTCTTGTGCTGCGGCTTTCTCGAGAAGAATCTTGCAAACCATGCAGCAGATGCAAACTTTCCCGACTGATCCATTTCAGGCACGCTGTGCTGGAATCGGGAATCTTGGGATAGTGCCACCAGGTATGTCAAACGGAGCTGGAAAACATTTCAAAGGTACTTTCGCCAAATAAAGACATTGACAAGCGGTTTAACAACTTTGAGTCACGCTCTTTCCAAATCTTTACTTTTTTATTTGATGGAGTAATGCATTTTTAAAATTTTACATGGTTTTTGTCTCTCTTCAGTTCATGGGAATGTCGCGTTCAGCAATTTCAACAACTACATGCAAAGTGATGCAGACGCCAGGGGAATGACGAGGATTGTTTTCAATGGGAATAACACCAGGAACGACTTTCACTGTGGAGCGGACAATTTTCAAACGTGCATGGCTAACGAGATAATTGATAACACGGGAAATTACCAGCTGAATTTTGTCAATGCGAATGGAAACATGAGATACATGCGGCAGCCAATGAACCCTTCATTTCATGGGGACAACCAAATGCAAAGATGCTGTAATAAGTGGATATACTCAAACTGCATTTCTATATAAAATTGTTAAGCATTATTTTTATGTTGTTTCATTTCTTTATTATTAGATATTCAACGCCCGCAAGGTCAGCAAGCACGGTTCGTAAGAGTTCAGGGATCCAAATTAAGGCCTAATAATGCCTCTTATCGTAACAACTTTAATAATAATCAGCAGCGACAAAATAAGCAGAATCGTCGGTTTATTACGAAAGGCTTTAATAACAATTACAATAAGGCTCACAAAGGTAGTCCATCATCTCATAATGATGAGTTCTTCGAGGATGAAGAGGACGCTTCTTCTTCGCCAAAGCGATGTGTTCAGCAACAAGATTATAGGAACTCACCTGAACAGGAAGTGGGCCGGAAAATTAATTCAAGCCACAACAAGCAAGAAAGTCAGCAGACCAAGTCAAATGGAAACCGCAATACTTCCAATGTGGACTCATCATATAATCGAACAAACAAAGGCTGCAGCAGTAACAGCAAAGGGCTTCTAGAACCTAAAGTCGAATATGTTGGCAATTCGTCTCACAATCTATCTTACGATGACATCAGTGAAAACAGCGAAGACAACGATGATTCTGATCTTCGAGAACGACTGATGCGTAAAAAACATGATCAAATTATTAAACGAGAGCCGGGCGAGCTGGATTCTGATGAAGAAGAGGAGACCCAACAAGTGACAAGTAATAAGAGGAGATCGAAGAAAAAGCTGCCATCGATTGTTGAGGATATTCCAGCAAAAAAGCATAAAAACTCGGATGGGACATCCAGTGATGGCAAAGGGAAAGATTTCAAAAAGTCTCAGAGGTCAGCGAGGAAGGATTCGTCGGGGAAAAATTATTCGAAAGGGTTCTATTCTGGTCATGATGATCGTTGCTCGCCATCTTCAATGTCGCAAGAGGATGGACCCGCACAGGTCAACAAAGCTCACAAGCCAACTTGTTCCGGTGGGAGATCTCATGGCTCTGGTTATACGGACTCCACAAATCAGAATAACTGCTGCTCAGAGTCTGAAGTCACTGATCTGAAGGAAAAAATTAAGTCTTTGAAGCAGTCATTGCGTGAAACTCAAGATAAGCTTTTGGAGGCTAATGTTGTGGGGGTATGAATTTAAAATACATAAAATATTTAAATAAATCTGAGCATATTTAATGTTTTTTAATATTTAAAAATCATTATGTTTAGAGTAAGAAAACTCTGAGAATGCAAGACGAAATTGGTCAGTTGAGAAAGCAGTTGGAGGAAGCAGCGAAATCTGAAAGTGAGTTAAAGATGACATTGAAAAATGTTGAAAAGGAGCTGTCCGCAAAAACTGCAGAGTTAACAAAAATGTCTCTCATGAACGAAGTTGAAAAGCAAGACAAGGTACATACTATAAAATAATTTAAGGTCCAAGTAAGCATGGTGTCTCATTATCATTGTTCATCATCATGGTGGTTGATTTTGGGTGTGGCTTTGTAGGCAAAATTAAGTGCAGAGATGAATCGCACTTACAAAGAGCGATTGACTATCGAAGTGGAAAAGCTAAGGGCTCTGTTTGATGTGGAAGTAGCTAAGATGCAGGCATACTATTTGTCCCCGAACATTTATGAAGATGACACTAGCGTTCAATTCTCCGACTCCTCGGCTTCAAATGGGGAAGTGCGGAATCAGGCTGAGCATGCACCTCAAGACGAAGTAATTAAATATAAATTGCACATTTTACAACTTGTGAAATGCTTCCAGAAATCGTGAATACTTATACTAGTTTTGTTAAAACTTTTAGATGCTGGAAAACTCACCAACTGATATGGAGGCAGTCAATATCAATCACAACTCCAGAGATGCCAATTCTCACCGTGATATCCCGTTCGTGCATACATACTTCAATCCGCCTCCTCTAACTTCTGGAACGATGACTGGAACACCCGTCTCTTTCTTTGAAAATGTTATGGCGTATAATGCTCTAATTCACCATCAACACATCTATGCTCAAACCACAGCTGCCGGAAACGGCAGCAACTGTTCTCCACAAGGTCCTATTAGTGGCAATGCCACACATTCTGGAATGTGATACCATTGATTTTGGAAGAAGTACTTTTGTGTCTCGAATTTCTTTATGAATTTAATGATTATTTTGTTGATTACAAAACCAATTATTTTCCCCCGAATCGTATAATAATAGGGAAGGGAATTCTTACGTTTAGTGAGTGAAGAGTGAATAATTTTTAGATGGGAAATACACACCAACACCAAATATGTAATTTTCAGAATCTAAAGTTTCTATCAGTGTAATAATGGATTTAAATGTTGGTATTATTGGTTAATGCAATTTTCGTCCACAATGAGTTTTATGTGTAATTGTGCTGCTACGCTTTAAGCGTGTGTGGTGACTCTTTTAAGAAAAAAACGCTTTCAATATATAATACATATAGAGATAAAATAGTTGTTAATATGCAATAATGTGCATTTAGAATTTAGTCCGTTTGATTTTTATGAAATGAACATTAATATTAGCCAATTATATAGAATATAGAATTTAAAATGCTTTAATAATGGTAACCAGAATATTGTATTTCAACACCTTGATGTCTGTTGATTTCTTTTGAATACAAATATAGTTTATTTATTGATGATTGAACATTTGAAATCAGTTCATTCAATTAGTTTTCATTATTCCTAGTTCCTTTGCATAATACAACTTTGTTACATATTACATTATTTCAATTTCATATAAGTTACAAATTGTCAATAAGTTTTTTAAACTTTTCTATGCTTTCTTTTATTTCTACTAGTACGCTATGATGAGGCGTGTACGATTCAGTGATTCTTAATGACTAGAATCAAACAAAATACTTACAACTGAGTTACGTATGATAATTAGCACCCATTTGACTAGTTGTCTTCATCAACTTAACGCATCAAGAGAAGTTGTAGTATAGAGAAGTAAACTTTTTACAACAAAACAGGTCCCTTTGTAATAGTTTCGCCATTGCATTGTATAATTAAATTGTATATCTACTATGCTCGTTTTTTTGCTTTAACCTTTAACCATTCATTGTATAATTTTTAACTGAATGAAGAGATATAGGCTAGAGAAGAGGAACAAAATATTAAAAATAAGCGTGCATATTGACATATTTTCATAAAGTGCAAATTTTAATTATTATTTTTTTCCTTATTATTACTACGAAATATCAATCCTGAATTCTTGATGTTTCGACAAGCAAATCAGTGAAAAAGTACGGAAAGCGAAAACAGAATTCGCTCTTCAGCTAAAGTTGACAGTTTTGCGAATTGCGGAACAATTGAACTATTGTAGCAAACAAATCCACTCAAACAATTTCTTTCTGTATAACGCTTTATTTAATTTTTTCCTTTCCAAAAAATCAGGAACTAAAACTGCTTTAGCTCAGCAAAAGTTTTTATTTTGTATTGTAAAATGCATAAAATATAAATCTACGTAGCAGGATTTTAAAAATCTTGCATCTCATATAGTAAATGCAAAGAGATACGAAACATTCACCTTCACACATTGTGTACTTGGTTCGTGTACCAAATATCCAGTTGATGTTACTCAAATTCGAATTCACGAAAACACTCAAAGAAAGTTAGAATTGCAAAACTTGTAACAAAGAAGTTTGAGTGTCTATCAAGCAGAGAGATACGAACGAGTGTTCACTTTATACTCTCATGCAATTCCTTTTTTTATATAATATCGGTCCCTTGTTGAAATTTCTGTTATTCAATCAAACTCGCAATTTTGAAGTGGCGAAGGCGATACATAAAAAAAAATCCAAAGCATGTTGAATTATTGAAATGCTATTGCATTGGGAATCCCACTGATGGGGCAACCATTTATGGCAATTAAGTTACATTGGTTTGGTCAAATAGAAGAGAAAGTCACATCAGTTTATAAAGTAGCTAGACAGGGACAAAGGGGATGGGTACTTCAAAAGTTATAAAGGAAGTTTTAGGCTGCCTTGCAGTCTGCAGTATATACATTTGATAAATGATAACTTAAAAAGGCAATTATTATCAACATCGACAAAGTTCATTTCACCACAAACCAGTAATTTGTCGTAGAGTATTATAATGACGTCCTAAAATACATGGGGCAAAACGATATCACGAACAGACAATTATATTACTATTTCACATTATAATTAACCAACCTATCTGGAAGTACCGTTAAAAATAATTCAATACACAATAAGAACAGTCTTTTAAAACGCTGCAGAAACTGTGATCAGCAAATTTTCGAGATTTGTATACCCCCATTTTTTCATTTTCATCCATGATTATCACCCAATTTTTCAGTAACGATAGCCAATGGACCGACAGAAGTGGCCGAAAAACTTGTATCATATGCCCCCGTATTTTTGCTCATCTGAGCTGTTTCATAAAGTCTTTTTTGCATCACAGCCAAGGACACCTTGTTACTCAATTCTCCCCGAATGCTGATCATATTCTCCCCAGAGCATCGCCTTTCATCCATGTCGAAATAAATTCCCCCTGGACCACCAGCACGGCGACCTCCAGGGCCCCCACGTCGTGTTTGCGGGGTACTTCCAGGAGATTCATCGTCTTTACTGTGATCATCCTGGCCACCAGTTGAACCGTCACTAAACGTTCGCACAGACTGAGCATGAGATCCTACTTTGAGAATTGCTATCGGGAAATTAGAACGATTCACCTGTGATCCACCCTCTCTTCCCTTTCTCCGAGGATTTCTCCGTCTTTTCTTGGTGCTGAACTTTCTCCTCATCGTTGCAGCCGAACATTGGCAGTACACACAACAACATCGACAACATTCACAATAATGCATTCTTTGAATTAGCCAATTTAACACTTGTTTTATCACAATTGATGTTACGTTCAATAAGGAGTAAATGCAACAGCAGCCAAATATCATTACAACAAATGCTATAAGTCTATACATTATTTCAAAAGAGCCATAAAACTTCTCTTGAAGAGATACAAGGTCTCCAAATCCAATCGTTGCATAAGATACAAAACTGAAATACACCCCATCCCAAAATGTCCACCCTTCCATGTGGTGAAACATGTAGGCAGATCCGAAAATGACAATTGCAGACATTATAAAAAGGCATAGCATAACCCAGTAAACTGATGGTTTCCAATCTGGCTCGTCAATTACTGAGCCCTCTCCGGTAGATGAGTGAGCTGGTGATGCCCCTCTGCGACCGGTCGCGTTGTCGCCTCCTTTTCCGGTACCCCAAACGCCTCCAGCATCCCCACCGTATATAAATGGCCGTCTTTTTTGCCTCTGTATGCGATACGTTCGCATGCAGGATGCTAAAAATGTTATGATACGTTCAAGAAACAAGTTGAAAAATAGGAGCCCTCCAGCACATCCAAAAAAGCCGTAAGGAATGACAAAGAGTTTTCCGAGAGTTGTCGTTGGTGAAGTTGCTCCATAACCTGGAAAGAGATTTCAAAAAATCAAACCAGTTACATAAATTTGACTTAGAATTCAGGTGGTAACTGCCACTGCACCACAATTATTACATAACCATTTTTTCATCTTTTGTGTGTTTACTGCATGCTTCAAGTTGACAATTATTAGATGGGCAAAGGTGAGCTTTTTGTTATAGGTAATGTACTTGAGTACTTCAATATCATGTAATCATCATTTCTCCATGCTCATTTGAAAAATGTGATATGTATTTTCAAAGCCCACGAACACTCAGGTTAATTGACTAACACTTAACAAATATGAAGGGATAGTAAACAGGTCAAACCGATTTCTGACCTTGTCATTCCCATACTTCCAATTCTCGGATTTTCACCTCCTTTCTTCAACTTTCTTTACTCTCTACTTTCCATTTTCCCAAAGGTATTCATTAAATCGATAATGTGTTTCGGCTGCTCTATTTTGTCTCATTTATGTGTTTTGCGTTCATTAAAATAATAAATTACTTTTTTGCAAGATCTTTCTGGTTGAGCGTTGCATGATACTGCATCTACTCTGGCTATTGGGAATAATTACTAACGTAAGTGTAGGTAGGTCTGTTTGTAACGAAGCATCGGAAAGCAAACAGCGCAATGTGGTACACACATTATCTCTAATCCCATAACGTTAAAAACAATAATATTCTGATAGTCAGCCAAACACCATTAAAACTTTTAGAACAGATTCAAATCCCCACGGGTGGTGACGACAGAGCATTGACAACACGTGCACCAAAAACCATGTAGTTTGTGCTTTCTTTTGCAACTCATATACATAGCTTTTATTATGTCCATGTCAGTAATTTTCCTCCCATGTAAGGAAAAATGAGAACCTGCAAAATGTAAGTTTGAGGTTTGTTTGGTTTGTATTATGTGTACATGTAATTCAAACTCCGCCTCTATATGAAAGGACGTGAATGAAACCATTGGCATATTAATTTTAATTTCAGGCTATTTTAGTGGGAGCCTAGTTTCCAAAATTTAGGAGCAACGGCTAAATTTTGACTGAATCAACAATTATTTTGCTTTCTTAATACAAGGAACTCACACCAACACAATTTGCTGACACAACACGGTCCCTTTTTGGATAAACTCATAATATTATGCTTTTTCGGTCTTTGTATTTTCCCCCAACACCTTACTTTCACTTGCATCAATATGAGATTATTGTTACGCAGAAACACAAAGCGAAACCGTGGGAGGTGGAAAAGTATGAACCTATTGCCAAGTAATAATGAAGTTTGTTTGTTGGAAATCCTATGCCAAGCATGTAATTTAACTGAAGGAAGATCCACGTAGTTGAAATTTTGAGTCTCTTTTATGCAGAGGAAGAGCTCTTCTGAACCATGAAACTTGTTAGAAATGCTTGGAAAGTTAGACAAGCAAAGCTACCTAAGAACCTTCAGGATTATATTATGAAGGCATAAAAATGAAATAGCTTGTGTCGACAAGCAAGGATGATTTATACTCATGCTTATGATTTGCTAAATGTAGTGCACTGCAAAACAGTGCATGTCTTGAAATCTGAAAATCCATTTTAATAATGTCTGCTTAACTACTACTTCTCTTATACGTCTGTGCGCCTAATATTTAATGTTTTCTCGGTAATTTCTCCAAGCAATTTGCAAAGTTTTTATAAAGCCCCACACTTCCAAATGATTACTATGTTTATAGTGTATATTGAACAAGACAACGTGTAAATCATAAGCTCACTATACTGGAATCCTTTTCTTTGTAGTTTTGATTGGTTTTTAATGATCATTTGTAATAGAAGATTATTTTGACAATTATTTTTGCAGATTTTTGTAAAACTATTGTGTAATTTGACTAATTGTATAAAACCATAAAACCAGACTAAAACCAGTGTTAAATTTATGCATTGTTCTAACTTCACCGTGCATAGTTCGTACTAATCATTATCTTGTGTAAAACCTATAATAAATTACAGGAAAAATCTTTCAGAAACTAAGCCCAACTAGAAACTCTTCAAAACCTCTTTCGTGAAGCAGTTGGTAGGACACGATGATTTCATAAGCTTATTCAAATTCATAACTACACAACACGTCAATAAGCTAAAAAAGTAATTTTGTGGTTTTGCAGACTATACTTATTGTTATTTAATACACAAAACGAATAGAAAGTTTTACTTTCACTTAGAAAATATGGCGTACTTATATTTCATCGCATGACAAACTTTGTAGCTTTTCTTCGAGTACCGAGTACCCTTTGCATCTGCTTCTGCTTGTATTCACAAAAAGTAATAACATAGGGAAAAAATTTAACTTACAAAGTGAAAGTGGGTGAGTAAGGAAAGATCTCAAAACAACGCTAAGAAGGAAGAAAATATTATAGGATGATAAGAAATTTTTATCCATACACGTTTTTTTGCTTTCTAATATAATATTTATAATACATACTACATAACCTGTTTTAATGAAGATCATTTTTCATCCTATACATCTGTAAAATCCTAGTTTGGATGCCACAGAAAGCTAAATTTACGGTACATGTATTGCATTACAATTCTCAATACGATATTTTACACCATTGTATGATGATACCTTTTGAACATCCTCGTATAAATGACATTGCATCATTCATGATCAAGCATACGCCATAATAATTTATTCCTTTAAAAAACTTAGCGAAACTTTATCAATTTGCGCCATCAATTCTTCTACCCTAAACCACAATTCGAGAAATTCTCAAATGTGTCACGTCAAAATTTTTGTTTTTGAGAAGTAGCCTCCGTTAGTTTCCTACTTTCTCCAAACGCATTCAAATCGTAATGTATAGTTTTGGCCGAAGCACTATTTTTGTGTCAAAACTTTGTTCACAGAGTTCCATTTGCCCCAATAATATTGATTTAAATAGATTTTTGAAAGGTACAGGATATACATGCTGATACTTTGTTGAGTTCTTTGTATAAACAATGGATCAGCAAATATTTTGTTGTTAAAAACATAAAGCCTAATGCTAGACGCTTTTCCTCAATATGCTCAACGGACTATGTATCCTTCTCTGCTTGTTTGAAATGATCATTTA
Source organism: Willowsia nigromaculata (assembly GCA_034700605.1). Classification (NCBI taxonomy): domain Eukaryota; kingdom Metazoa; phylum Arthropoda; class Collembola; order Entomobryomorpha; family Entomobryidae; genus Willowsia; species Willowsia nigromaculata. Next base: position 9,298 of record JAQIXX010004147.1, read on the forward strand.
TTTTCAGCTAAGCTTTATGATGGTGACCATCGTCCTATCATGATAATAAAATGACTGGCTTTATTTTTTTGACATCTGCTCTGCTTTTTAACATGGGTCCAAACTACTATCACTTTGAACTCCTTTAGAAATCAGTGGGAAAACGGGAAGAGAAAGGTTGGAATTGTTTTTTTCATGAATAGTCTTTTATGGAGCATATATCCACGGGAGAAAGTAGCCAACCGTCTGGTATGCCCCACCTACAACACACCAGTGCAATGTATGTACACGCACATAAAGAACAATGTCGTTTTCTTTTTCCTGTCGACTCACCCTTGCCTCATTTCACATGATATATAGGGAACCTTAATGCAAGATCCTGGTTAGTGCACATGTATGCATGACTGTTTGCATTGTATTCTCATATACCAATTTATCTTCTCCCTATTATAATGAAGCGCATAAAGTAACTGGAGCAGAGTACGCAGGAGGTATATTAATATTACTTGTAACATGTGAGAAACAGTATGAACATTAATCTACTGCTTTCTCTTTGTCAGTACGAACGACCAATATTGCACAAAAGAGATTGTTTAAAAAAGTAGGCTACACACAGTCTAAGTTTCACAAACTGTGAAAGAATATTACCTAAAGTGGTTTTTAGTAGAATATGACTACTATTGTCATCACTTTTCATGCTGTTTATCGCTGCAGAATGGTGATGATCACATTGGCGCATCCTATTCTTTGTACTCCATATTTTCCTAAAATCCAAAAACTTAGTGATCTAGTTTTTTTCTTGGGTATTGGCATCACAGTAGTTGGTATTTATGGGTATATGCATGCATGTGCGTATGACATCAAAGAAGATTGTATATTGTTGCAGTCATTACTAATGCTGGTAAAACTCATTATTGTCACAATATGTGTTACGAGATAAACGCAACAGCTTGTTACTCTCCTATGAGCAATTTTCGGCAGAATGTCGACTATTTTATTAGAGGTCTCGTTAGGACAAAAATTGGAAAATAGAATGGTTCAGCGTTAATATTGCTAAAAGCGGTTGAATCATAATATACTTTCACTTTATGTATTTATGTATGAGTCATATCAACTCACACGATTTCTTGGTGGCTTCTCACTAACAACTAATCGTAAGCCGCTTGTATTTTACTATAAATAACTCATTGTACATAGGATGAATATGTAGATTTTCTAGACTTTGAAAATTTCATTCATGGTTGAATTCCCCGAGAAGCAAAATCAAGTTGTGAAGGCAGTTAGTAGAAATTGCTTTCGCTTTGCAAACAAAATGAGATTATCTTTGTGTCTGTGAAAAAGGGAATTTACTTTTCACCGTAAATGATGGTAAATGCTTTTGGGAAGGGAATTCCGTAAATATGATGGGAATCCTCATTCTTGCCGTTGATAATCACGAATTGGGGGGTGATGTCTAATAGATGGCTAGATAATAGTTATAATCGTGACAAGGTGATGGGAATGTTGTAATGAATGTAATGCGATGAAAAGATGAAATCGTGCAAATAATGAAATAATGGAATGTCATGGTCAAATTATTTAAACCACTATGCACTATGCTGTTAAAATTGTGGAGAATTAGAGAAAGTCCTATTTTTGCATAATGCGTTACCTCTACCAAGTTGAACAACAGAACCAAACCCTGACACTTATCCCTTTTGACACATGCTTTACGTTTTGTATAAACCATATAATATTCAGTCATCAATGCCATTGATTTTTAAGTTTGTATGTAACCCAGCAAGTAACCTTCTTTGGATTGTAGCTCAACATAATATAATTTTATATTATGAAAGTAATTTAGTTCTATCTATGTACTACTTTCACAGTAGTTTAGGCATCGGACCATATACATAGGAATATGCACTTCATCGCAAAATACCCATTTGGAAAGAAGGCATTCGATTCCCATGATATACAGTCAGCTTTAGAATACTATGTGATTCCAGACAGTGCGATGTCCTTGACGACATCATAATGGTTACCATGACCGATTACATTTTTGTATAAATAGTTGTCTAAGCCTAAAGTTTCATGAAACATTATGCTAAAACCCTTATGATCTCACGTAGCTTTTGCATGATGCATCACATCACCCCACCACGTTATAAGGTTACGTCTGAACACTAAACAGTATATACCTGAAAATTAATTATAAAAAATGGGAGATTATGTAGTTTTTCCTACAGTCATACGAAGATGATGCAACGGTGAAACTGCTTTCCAGTCGATATCCGCTGTGTTTTAGTCTTAAAAGAAGATATGTACATTATGGAGATAACACCAATGCATACATAATCCTTTACCTTTACAACCCAGCATTTGCAAAATTCTACAAAGAACCAGCATGAACGAAAAAAAAGAAGACATATGACACATGTTGACATCGACCCAGTTCATTTATCAAAGAGATTTTGTAATGAAATGAAAGTGAGTAAAATGTCTCATCTTTATCATCGTGATCCTCACATCATTTTCTACACCACAAGTATCACCGCAAAACACATTACTCTGGTGTTGTCTTTATGGTTTGTTATATAACGTGTGTATTCGTTTTGTATTTGTGCTGAGATGAATGAACGTATTTAGGTTTGTCGGAGAACCAGTGATAAATTCAGGGACTAAAGCTCATTCATCCGACCGTGCAACAAAAATGCTATATCGCACCGCATATGTTCAAGCTTTCTATTTAGTCGTTCACTAGAATATAACATCATATTATTATCAAAGAAAAGCTTTTTGTTCAAAAAGGGTGAAATAAGTAATCCACTTCTTAGTATTACAACAGGGATGCAGGCATCTGTAACATGTCCACATTCAGTTGAGGCTACAATCAATTTTCTCAGATCTCCACGGACCCATCAAAGTATGCATAGTATAATCTCTTCACGTCGAAGCTTTAACAGCTTTTCCCTCTTTTTAAGTACTTTTGGTTTTGGGTAGAAGTGCTTTACCACAAGGTAAGAATTTGCTCGCTTTTTGATAACTCAGTTATAACTCTCTATATTCTAGTACGTGTGTAGATACCTACGATAAAGAAAGAAAGTTCTGTAATACACGACGCAAGGTCTTTATTTTGAATTTGAATCATTATTATTAGCTTCTCAGCAAGGACGAAGCACGTTGCAGACACGCGAGACACTAAATTAAGAAAATCTATCTTTAGAAAAGTCTTATAATCTTATTGTGCATTTAACTTTCCATTTTTATTTTTGTCTTTACGTGGTTAACTGAACGTTATTGTTCACATATATTGAAAATGGCGAAATGTGCGTTAATTTTGCAATGCTATGCTGTATGAATATATCATTAGTGTTGGAAGAAAAAACTACATTTCTCATCATTTAAGTGAATCTGTATTTCAGAGATGAAGTCATCGGATAAAGTTGATGAAATTGGACTATAATGAGTAATAAGACTGTTGATTTAAGAAAAATCGTCACAGATTTCAAATTTTGTTCATACAAAAGTTAGCTTTACAGATTTGGCTCCTTCAACCCATGATAACCAAATATCACTGCAAACACTGTTGAAAACATGTCGCCAAAACCCATGCTCCTAAATACATGATTTGAATGATCACGTTGCATTTTTGGTGATTGAATGAGTACATGAAGGTAATTATCAAGGAATTCTATATTCTATTCTAGAAAATTAAAAGTGAATTCTTCATTCTTATTTTGTAAATTAACTAGCATAAACTCTTAGATGGGAAGACGGTTCTAATAGTCTAATAGGTAGTCTTGCAGTTTTCTAACGGTTGAAAACTCATGTCTTGAAAGTCATGATCCTGTTGATGTATGCGGAGACCTGAAAATTGTTTGCGTCTGACTCAAGATGACTTTGAAAAATGTAGATGCTAGACAAGTGCAATTAATAACCATGAGCTGGCCAATTGGACATGAGAAAAGGATAGGTTTAGTCAAGTAGGTTCCAAGAAAGTATCGTATCTTTTAAGAATCTTTGACTATGCATTATGTATGCAAGATCGTAGCATGACATTAGTTTGTGGTTACTAAATTTGAGATTGTGAATAGAGGTAGATTGTGAATAGAATAGAATAGAGGAATCCTAAAGAACCTTTTTTGACTTCCTTTTCATACTAATTGCGTTGAAAAGTTTGATCTCTATATAAAAAATACGTAGGTCTGCATAAAACCATGCGTTGTGTTTTTACAACTAGTGTAGCTTATAGTTGGCAATTGGCATTAGTCAGTGTCATGTCATGTCATCCTGTTTGCTTTACTGAACTGACTGACTGAGTCAGTAGTAATACCCACTGCACTACATATTATTGCAAATCTGTAGGTTGGTTTTCTAAACATTACGAATAATCTACTCTAGATTCTGAGTAGATACGCTAGTCTTGTCTATTACCTCGATATCGTTTCCCTCTCATGTCCTGCCTTATTTGTAATTCTGTTTACAGTGAACTAAAAATTAATATTTTATTTCCTTCGACGTGGAGTCACAAAACGTCTATCTAGAAAAGGAAACTACTCGTTTGCTGACGGTTTAATATTGGAGAAAATAAAATCTAAAAACGTACGGCAACCCCATTTGAAAAACCACCCACGTTTGCAGAACAGCGTCCGAGTGCGTGAAAATAAAATACTTGCACACATTACCTTCTAGATCAGGCAAGGCAAGGCAATAAAGAAATTGGGCAGACGAAAAGGAGAAAATGTGGTATGTTGTATATTATGTGATGTATAAGCTTAGCTGACTGAGTGATGGAGTAAACGATAGGAATTTTTTAGAAGTCATTTTTTGACTTTGAGAATCTCATTTTATCTCATTGTCATTAAACGATATATGAATGAGGATACGTGCATGCAGTTATGAAGATCAAATAAGATTACCAACAGTGATAATTACATGGCTGGTAAAGTTTATTTCAGCAATAATTTTGTCAAAACTGACTACACGTGGATGTGGGAAGCAACCAAGTTTATTCCTCATTGCAGCATATCATATTCATAGATTCAAATGACGCAATTTATAGGCATCAGTGTGAAGAATAGCATAAATATTTCAATTTTACGATGAAATGATGACAAGCATAGTTTCTGGATCTGCTGTAATGAATAAAACTGTTGTGAAAAGTATGCTAACTGACTTTCCTTTAAATATGATACTCATCTTGGTATGGAAATTCAAATGCAATGCTAGAAAATGAGCATAAACTTTCAAACCAAATACTATTAACGTCAGAAGTTTTCTTCTGAGAAAAGGTTTTTCCGTCATTGTACATTTTCGTTCTGAAACACTAGCGTTCGCATATTATCACACTATAGAGCGTATAGATTTACAGCTATTGTTCAACCTTCTCTGATTCTTTTAACGTGAAAGGGTTTCCGAGAAAAGAAAAAGTATCAAATTCAAGAAATAAACATTAACTATCAGAAGATGCATATAGCATTGTTGTATTTGTAGCATCAAGAAAGATAAACGGTAAGCCTCAATCGACTTTGAATTCTCTGAAATACGAAATAAATTCCTACGCTTGCTCACTTCGACGAGGCATCATAAGTACGGAATGTGCATCTGGTATGCAAGATTGGATTACCAGGAACTTTCTAACTCGGGGCTGTCCCAACAGACAGTTTGACTCTTTAAACAATAAATCTATATACAGTCTTTACAATTTGATAATTTGAAGCACATAATATACTTGCTTATTGGAGAATATTTTTATGCATTCACGTAGTTCTGAGTCCTGCCTCTAACTTCCATGAAGGTAATAAAAGTCGGTAGGACACAATATCAAAGAATAAATATAAGTAGAATGAAAATGTAGCTAAATCGCCTTAATGTTATTTTAAATACAATTAAGTAGGTACTGATAAATTTTTCGCGAAAATTTCAGGCCGGATTTTTTATAGCAGAATGAGTATGGGGATGTAATTTGAATTATATTATGGCATATTTAAGCATATATAGTAACCTAAGATAATTAGTTATTAGACATCAGTTAAAGTATTGCCATTAATTATGTGCATTAAAAAATCATTCAATCATCTCATAATAACATAGGTATAGGCATGGTACCTACTTGCCTGCATGCTACGTACGAGCAAAAAAGTCGGCCTTGAAAAACCATTGCTTTGCTGCTATGCTGCTGCTGCTGCAACTCACGCATACTCTAAGCAGAGCAGAAAATGGTGATTATAGTACAGTTCACGTCTGCTCAAGTATGATATACACGTGTGATTCTACATATAGAATAGTTCATAGTTTATGTATTGAAATTCATTAAGCTGTATACGATTTCAAAAACGCATTGATTGCGCAGATATGAGTAAGTTTTATCACACTGAACTGTACTGTGTGTATTGTGACTACGGCATGCTAGTAATAGTAAACGTCCAAAAGTAGCAGGTTTTTGGTGTGCAAGTGAGGATTTTTAAGTGAGGATTATGAGGTGGAAAGTGCGGATGCCCACTGGGGTAAAATTTCTAGGTGCAATGGGGCAATGTGAAACTACTAATGCTTTTCTTACGGAGATCAGGATCGCTCAAATTAAAAAGTGAGGATTGGAAAGTGAGGATTTTAATGAGGAGCGTGAGGAATGGAAAGTGAGGATTGGAAAGTGAGGATTAGAAAGTGAGGATCTTAATGAGGAGCGTGAGGAATGGAAAGTGAGGATTGGAAAGTGAGAATTTTAGTGTGGATGGTGCGGTCGCTGCGCTAGTGTGGATTGGAAAGTGCGGATACTTGTGCGGATTGGAAAGTGCGGATGGTAGTCAATATATCACTGCGTAATGCTGAATATCAGAAATATATCAAACACAATTAATTTTTTTGTATAAACGTGATTTTATTCAAAGATTCAAATAACAATTTTACATTAAATCAATCTTACCGTATTATTTATATCCATGTCAGGTAAAGGCACATTCGGTGATTGTTGTCTAACCTTATGGGTAATAATACTTACACACTTGCACTTTTTACAGAAATGTATATCTTCAATGTGATCACATAACTCTTCGTAATTCTGGAAAACATAAATTTGCACCCCTTGCGTTTGCACTCAAAGGTTTTTACTGGCTTCCGTATTCTCTTTTTAACTGAAATGCTACGCAAGGGATCCTTCTTCTGGGGCGTTTTGGGATTTTTTGCCATTTTGAATTTTGATGTGCACAAACAAAGTTTGTAACAAAGACTGTGCCTTAAGTAGGTCAAAGCATTTTAAATATATTGTCCGCTGAGGTGGTATTACAAGGCAAATTAAATTGATGTCTTATAAGTTTCTTATGTAAACTCGTAATTTTCTAATCCACGCTTCTAATCAGTACGATCCTACCCATTACAGAAAACACAATCATAGTTTCATATTACCCCGGCTTCACCAGGTCGCAGCACTATTCCGGTTTTCTTTGCCGCCGCTTTGTTTTCTCACTCGCAATATACAAAATTATCAGGATTTGCAGTTTACTTTGCTTTGCACCACCTCATTAAACCGGTTTTTCTTGCCGCACTGACTCACAGACCGTACTTTTCAAGTTTTCTATAATTTCCAGTCTGTACTTGACAAATTTCTAAATCTGACACTCTTTAAGCCTCTCTTATATAAATAGTACAATTTCTAAAAACTCGACCAGTTTTCCGTTTATCTTACTTTCCCCCTTTTTCTGTTTACGAAAAACCTTATAGTTATGTGCATGTAACATTATTTGAATGCAATATATGCAGTCACAATGGACAAATCGTAGTACAGTTCAACTTGCTAAAAGTTAATGATATCTGAACAAGCAAGCCATT
>JAQIXX010004148.1:0-17142 GCA_034700605.1 Willowsia nigromaculata
GGGTGGCAAATGGCTGCATATCTCTCAATGGTGAAAGCAACAGTTAACCAAACAGAAGTTGAGCCTGTAAGTGAAGACAAAAAGAAACAAAGTTAATTTCATGCATTCATACATTAAGTATTCAGTTTATGCAAAATTAATTCAATTGTACTTTTGAATGCATACTTTCTAGAATGATTCACGAAATCGTTTCATAAGATTATGACATAAAGGTTTCATAACACTTTTCAATTTATAGAATGTGTCAAATGTGATTTTATTTTTACGTGTCCCTGTAGACCTCAGTTTGGTTTATGTTTGCAAGAAATACATTCAGCCAATGTAAGTGTTGACTCTAATAAATTTTCATCATACGAAATGAAGCAACAATGTAAACATTACATGAATATTTACTTTGCTCATTTTGTTTTTATCCTATAACTTATAAAAATTGGATCCGTAAGTTTTGTTACTCAATGACAAATTTCGCAGAAAAATGCACATACACAATACTCCAAATCAAATAAAGAAATATTTTGGATGTGAATTTACTGGAACGCGGTTGTGAAACAATGTCTCAAACTTATTTCCATTAAAGTTTTGAATATCTTAATATGAATTTCTTTTGCACTTTTCTATTGCAAATTTAAATATATCTTTTCTAAATGCGATCAAATTTGTAAAGTGTTGACAGTAAGTTTACAAAATTCTTACTTGAGGCATCGGTAATCCATAAACCGAATGGCATATACTTCCAGTAGAGATGGACTGACTTCATACATTCATAATGCTTCCATGTCATTGAGAAAGAGAACAGAAGAAAGAGTAAATCTGATATTGTGAGTGCTGTCAAGTACCTAGAGTAATAAATAAAAATATTTGTTAGTTACCTACTATGAGCATTGCATATAAATAACACGTCGATACGCATCAATTTAAGAACTATTCAATTAAACTTACACTTTTGATGACAAATGCATTTTCTTCCTTGTAAGGATGTATATAGTTAATGAATTTCCCAATACACCAATAATAACTACAACGGGCACAAACACAAATTGCACCCAAAATCTTGTCGTGTCTCTGAAAATTGTATCCCAAGTTTCCTCCATAGTTACGAAATGGTAAGAACCAAAGTTCAGAGGTATTTTAAACTTTAAACTCGTATATTTTGATAATACGTAAAAACCCAAAGCTATACATTGGGTTTAACTTTCACTTCGTTTTCCTTTATTCCGCTATTCACTTTTTCTCGCAAATCTCTCAAGTTTCTCCGGAATATATTGAATTGTATGTACTTTTAGTCAAACGAAATGTCATTTTAATGACAGTAGTAAGCCTTGCTTTCACTTGCACTTGCTTACTTAGAAACACAGGCGGATAAAATAAAGCATTGACTCTAATTTTTACTGAGATTTGTCATCATCAGTGTAACTAAGTATATACATCGTTTAGGTAGCGTATTTGTTCTTATGTGTGGTGAGAATGAGATATGTTTGCATTATGATCAGCGAATAAACGAGTGTTTAGCTTTCCATAGAGATGGAAAATTTGCACAAGAAGAAGTACAAGGGGCTATATGAAACTGCATCATCCAACCGCTTTCACTCTCTTTTAATAAAATCTGGAGCAACGTATAGATGTTGTCTCTTGACTGATCTATGGGAAACTGCACAGATTTGGTAGATAGGTAGAGGAGTACTAGCATTCACAACGGGGCAGGATGAAAGACGATTTTGGTGAAAGTAAACCGCATTTGATGCGTACAAGTGAAAATCTCAATCAAGCATCATATTATTATTCACTTTTTATGTGTATACGATGAAATTTCATAATAATTATTTAAATTGATACATTAACTCACAATCGGAAAGATGAACTTATGTAATTTCTCATAACTCAACTCTTTTATTCAACTTTCTATTGATTGTTAGAGTCTCTCTCCGCATAAAAGGCGAAACTACATCAGGATTTATTACTAGCAATCAGAAATTTGTGAATATCATTATCATTATAAATTTGCATATTATGTTGCATTATATCTTGCAATATGAGCACTTGTTTTGATTATAAGGTAAATTAAGATTATTGTGAGTTTAGAAATATTTGTCGGATACATATTTGCATTAATTTAATATCTATAAAATCATAATTAAAGCAAATTATTTTGAATTGGGTCATTCAGCTAAAATTCATTGTGTTCATTTGTGCATAAATACATATGTTTACCAATGTTATGTAATTTTAATTTCTTCTCTTTGTTTGGTGCGTTGTGTTTTTCTTGAAATTCTACACTAGAAATTTTTATTCGGGTTACAAAATAATCTCCTGCATAGTATCTATTCCCATTTCTGACATTCTTATTGCACACTACTACGAATTAGATATTACAATTCTTGAGTTTCTGAAAATCCCTCAGGGTTTAGTGAAAAGATGTTTACCATCACCAACATAGATAATCCCAATTTTGAAAAATCTAATCAACTTAGATTATGTAATGAACTGTTTTCCTAATGAATGTGACATCGTTAGGATAACAAATGAAGAGCTTGCATTAATTTTGTGAGGGTTTTGCATTTTATGTCTATACTTGTAGTGGCTTATGTAACATTTATACTACAATTACAAATGTTACGTAAGGTTGATCTGTATTACCACAAATTGTATTACATAGTCAAAATGACGACATTGCATAACGTTGCAATGCGTATTATAAAAACTGTTTGGTTTCCTTAAAGATTTCAAAATCGCTCGGATCATCTTCCTCTATTAACCCTATGTATTCACATGACTTGAGAAATCATGCTTTCAACAACAAGCATAAAGACTCATGGTTATGACATATTATTGAATGCACGAAATTGCTAGGATTGATCAAATATAATGTCTCCTGACATTTTGTATTGAAATTGAAGAAGCAATTATGAAAATCTATCAAAACACTCGAAGTATATACTGAAATCTTAGACAGTATACAACATGCTTCTTTGTGTGCTTACACGTTGCATAATATGCACCGAAGAAAACATTTCGTTTTAATTAAATCCGAAGTCTTGTTAGTACTGACTCTTTGCACACGTCGGACGTGTGCAAAGTGTCAGTACAGACAAAGTGCTTTGCACGCCAATTTAGTGTGCAAAGCAACGTGTTTTTATTTAAGTAGAAACGGAACTTCACGTGCCAATATGCTACAGCAAACAAGTGCAAATTCTACAAAAGCGTTTCCGGAATCCTTTTCATTACATGTAAACACAATCAAAACACACCAATCAGTTTAGGTTTAAGTTTCTTATGTTTTCTAGGGAAACGTTTTACCATGAACCTCAAAACCAAAATTCAATCAATGCACTTAGAACTTCAAATCATTATCTTAAGCTCACAAAACAGAAATACCTATATGCTTTAGATCATAGTCTTTACAATCTTGATGGTATTTCACAACGTGAAAAGCAAGTGTCTGTAATTACAAGCATACAATTTTTAGAGAGACCGCTCAATTTTAAATAATTTTAAAATCTTATAACTTAAAGCTTAAACAAACCAAGATACCAATAAATCATAATTTTTTATTTAAAAAACCATAATCCGAATGATCACTCAAGTGCACAGAATCGATCTAATCAAACACACAATCCATTAAGTCGGCTTGTGAGATAATCTATGTGTCAACAAATAAATGGGTTGATCCTCACTAACACATATATCAGTGATATCTCACGATATATGACATTAGAAAGAATGCATTTTAGTGTATTCAATTTTAAATAATAAAAAAAGAATACAGTAATAGTTTGAACTGAAGCCGAAATTTTATGGTAGGATTCTTTTATTGATCCTGAACAGAAATGACTACTTATTGTATATATTTGCGTAGATTTATAACATATTAGCAATTCTCTCCGTTTATGAGTATTTCCAAATGTCTTATAGCGTGTTGGATGTAACGTACCAGCGTATATTTTTTGATAATCAAAGATTATAATACATTTTCATATATTTCCGAGTACACAATTTTTTTAATTCGAAGAGTTCAATGTTTTTGCAGTGTGACAGAGAAAGTTGTGCAATAACGAATCATACTTTTTCCAATAGTATTCAAAGGTCAGCAAACATTCCGCCTAAGGCTACTGACAAAATATATTTGAAGATTTGCTTACAATGTGGTTTATAAATGACCTGTTTCACAGATTTAAAGTTAAAAATATAATTTCATGGAATTTCTAAGCAAGCTTGTGTTGCTTGTATTTTTCCTTTCCCTTTTCACGATGTAAAAGTATAATATTTGTATGGTGAAATTTTACCCAAAGCTGAAAGTCTTCATTGAGGATATTGGTTTACAGCGCCATCAGCGCCATGACATCTTCATTATGCACAACTCATCATTTCCTATTCAGCATTATTTACCCTTCACAGCTATTAACAGAAAACGTGTTTGCTCGCATGCTGCATAAATGTGAGAAGCCAAGAGAAAATTCATTTACCGAATGTATTGTAATTTGTTATTCTGTACACTAAACCCTTAAATACAAAGAACACCGTTTAACGTAGACTCAGCTTTTCTATGAAAAACTAAATCAGATTTGTAATAGGAAACCATAATAATGGAGTATACTCAACACATGATCAACAACTCTGTAATCTAGACTTAAAACGTGCAAACTCAACTCACGTGGCTCGGAGTAGTCCAGATTTATTATAAGTGTTAACACTAATCTTATTTTTCATTCTCGTTTCACCCACAAGTGTAACTTTGCATCAAAATTTCAGTTAAAATTGTCAAAAACATCTCACATGTGTACATGTTAAACCACGAATTTTTATTTGCAAAAAAATAGTTCAATTGTTTACAATTTCAGCAGAACATTCATGCGAATTTTTATAGAGAAATATTATTTCGGAAAAAAACTGTCTGACCAGTTCTTTGACAGTGCGGAGAAAATGGATCTATGTCACAAATGACTTATGATTGACAGTCAAAACTTCTGACAATGCAAATTTTGTGGTACATGCTATTGGCTTATAAATTGATTTGGCTAGGCTAGACAGATTTCAAAATGTATTGCAAGAAATAAATACATTAGTATGTATTAAGTTCAAAGTAATGTGTTTATCTTTATTTATTTTTACTTCATGAACAATTTAAAGGATTACAGTAGATAAAATTCAGATATCCTTAAAGATTGCTGCTAATTACTATCAATGTATTCGTGTGGCATAAAAAGTGAAAAACTTTTACGATAAATACCAACAACTAATATTGATGTTACATGATTTACAATGTAGAATGTTGGGAGAAAACTTATTTTGTAGCAGTTAATCGTAGGAAATATGTACTTCCCACAACTAACCGTTTCTAAGCTAACCTTGTTGTTTTATTCGAGCTGCTGGCAAAGATATTAATATAGTATATAATCGGTTATTATGTAAACTCAGCAACAACAAAGCTCGCCGTAATTATTCAATATATGTCTACAGAGTGTTACGAAAATTTTCAAACTAATGATTATGGTGCAAAAGCTACTACGTCTTATCGCAACCTTTATAATATAATGCAGTATGAGTTCAATAATTGTACTAAACTTTAACATTATAATCAACTTATTGTCATTACATGAATATTTTCATGCTAAATAACAGAGGAATAAACAATTTATAATCATTATATTTTGGCTTCCTAAATCAAAGTTAAAGTTATTATGCAAACATTTGCCAGCTAAATGGTTAAGAATAAGTATTTATATGTAGTTTTCTCCTCAAAATATTGAAATTTAGAGTATAAGCTGAGGCAAAACTGCCAAAAATATCCTTATAGATGTGTTTCATTATGTTTTAAGCTCGGTTTACGAAATTTCCTACAAGTTAGATTTACTACTACTGGATCCACAATTAGATCAAGGTTTCATCACAAATCGTCTGGTTTACATAAATATTCTGGAAAATGTGCATATCAAATGAATGTACATAGTTTGTGTGCTGTTTGAAGAAATTCCTTGCATTTGCTAAGATACACACGAAAAAAAGTATTTCTGCATCAAACTTTTACATAAGACAATTTCATAATCAATAGAATATACTAATATACATCACTGAACAGGAGGTTTTGGAATTTGTTAAATGTAGTTTTAAATGGAACCTTCACGTTTAAAACTTGAAAGACTGGAATGTAATAGTGATACATAATATATCTAGTAGAAAGAGCTAAAAACCACTAAAAAAGTTTATCGTTCTTTCCATGTAACTTTTCATTCAAATTTTTTGCTAACAACCGCGCACCCATTGATTCCTTCTTTTCTACCATGTAAGTATTACTATATGAAAATACACGTGCACAAAAGTTTGTTGTTTTCCTGAAAAAATGTTAGTTGATTTTATGGCTTAATTTTTCATAGAAATCATAATAAGCCCACAGGTGGGTCTTAAATCTCTTGCTTAGTCTTAATTTTGTCTGAAACTTCAAAACTTATATAAATTTCCAGGTCAAATGAATAAATTTAAGGACAAAATAATATCATCATTCAAGAACTGTGTACAGTCATATAATATTCGTTTTATACTATATTTCTTCATAGAATAAAATTTCAGAATTATTGGTAAATTAGAAATTACTTCTTAAGTCTTGTGTGTAGCTAGAGATTGATTGCAAAATCATATATTTTAAGTTCTACACAAATTAAAGACTTTACTAAGCTTCGTGTTGAAAATATTTGAATTAATGAGTACGCAACGTGACAAAGTTTTATGGAACTTGTTCGTTTCATCCCTCGTGATCACGTGTAATGAAAATATAAGCTAGCAAAGCATAATCGTGGGCACAACAAACGTGACAAAACCGAAGTTTCTTGTACTACTGGATAATTACTTTACACATTTACAATTAGTTTTAAAAGTTATAAAATCCATACTTAAGTATACTCTTGCATGCAAATCCCATAAGCTTTCGAATTACATGTTTATTTTATATTACGAGATAAACTTTATCACCCAACAAATTCCTTAGTCTCCTTCTGTGTATTTCTCAGTAGTAGGTGGAGAGTATATCTGGTGAGTAACAGAGTGAAGGCTTAAAACCTTATTTTCCATGAAGTCATCTCATTATCGTTAGTTCCTTTCTCCAAAAAAGGCCTAGCTCTCGGCTCGGCACTCATGCAATAGCTTCTTTGCTGTATCTATGTAGATGAACATGCTTGAAGAATGTGACATGTTTAATTTGGTTATATAAAAAAGAAAATTTTCAATCGGCAGTTTGCGTTGTGGTTTGTATTTCACTTGAATCATGTCAATCCCACTAGTACTTTCACGTGTCTTTGT
Source organism: Willowsia nigromaculata (assembly GCA_034700605.1). Lineage (NCBI taxonomy): Eukaryota > Metazoa > Arthropoda > Collembola > Entomobryomorpha > Entomobryidae > Willowsia > Willowsia nigromaculata. The sequence continues at coordinate 7,288 of JAQIXX010004148.1, forward strand.
ATACATAAGGCATGTCATCATATGACGGTAAGTTAAGTTTCTGGGGAATAAATTTACTTTATTTAAACTCACCATATGGTGGGGTTAAATAAAGATATGTCTATATGTATTGAGTTTTAAAGCAATACCTAAATCTAAATTCACATGTAATCACAATAACATCATCAACCTAAAAAGGTTACGGGTTTTTTCCTGACACTCCGAGTTGCCCCAAATTTTGTAGAGTCTCTTAATTCGCTACCATTTAAGAGGTAAATCATGCAGTTTAATACACACATAGTGTGCAGGTGTGTTTAGGTAAAGCTAGAACACACCAGCAATCGACAATAACTTCATAATAAAGAAATCATAATTTACAAACACGTACATACATAACAAAGAACCGACCTTTCAATATGTGATAGTGATGAGACTGCGACTGGGTTTTATTGATATACTGCAGATGTAAACGACGGTTTAACGAGTTAATATCGTTTGTGCGTGTTGGGGTAATACGGATATTGTCTCGGTTGGAGTTAGCTCCTTTCACAGAATATGCGATACGCAGTAAAAGTTTAGATATAAATCATAGAAACCATACTAACGTTAATGGGCACGTATTAATTTACAACAGTCTATTTTTGTTCAGAAATGTGGATGGATTAATTACCCACAAACCACATTTTTTAACAAAAAGCCTAGCCTTCAGTTTCTGCAAGAATAGAACATGGACTCTTTTTCTGTTGACAAACTGATATACATAAACGCAAAGACATAGAAATTGTTTATTATGCTTGTCTAAACTATATGGAAATGTTCGTGAGTCTAAAAATAATGTTTTCATTTAAATATCAACCCGCAACCAGTATCATGTTGCAAACTTGCGTGTATGTTATTTATATCCTAAACTTTCATCTGCATACAACATATAAAGAATGAAAATTTCATATCATAAGTAGCAACACTTATCAATTACCTTTTATGTTCGTAACTTTAATCTCTTCTAGAACCTCAATTTGATTTTCTAAGCCAGAATCAAGTAAATGCTTCACTAAATTGACTTTGTATCTTCTTTTTAACTCAAAGAGGTTTAACGTGACAATATTTTGATCTATGAGATGGAAATCCGCTATAGCATCAGAGCATTAGTTGTATATGAATAAGTCACCCGAGAGTATTACATCGATTGATTATTTACCTTATAAAATTATATATAATACTGCAAAAACGATTGCAGGTGACAAGACCATGTAGTACATCATTCCTGAAATACAATTTCCATAATTGACAATTGATAGTTTCTTGGCATATTTGGGGTATTCGGTCAGTTCCGTGTTTCAAGCCAAACATGTGACCATTGTGAAAAATGTTATTTTTTTCTGCAATGACGCGTATTATTTGCCCTGATTTTATTTGCTCATGGTCTTCGTCACCATCAACCCACTAACGGAAAACCTTGAGTGTAGTTACAGACACGTGCGGTCTTTGTAGTTTATCTCGGAATCTGAATTAATAAACAGGTTTGCCTATCTTCATGTAACATTGGATATCGTGATTAAATTTTACGAATTAGAGAGATTTTCACTGTTGACAGTCTAAACATTTGAAAAAAGACTTCAAAATCATCTGATATTACTCTTTATATCAGACCATGATTCCACAAATTAAATTCTTCTTTTAAAATATATGGTGGAATATTTGCAGAAAATATTTATCGTATACCTAATTGAATTTTAGTATGTACTCATACATACTATAAATTACGATATTCAGAACTGCAGCATTCTACGTATGCTACGAAAATATCAGTTGCAACACTGGATACTCTTAAGGGATTGCATAATCAAAACACAGCTATCATTGTTCAGTCGCAAATTTGATTTAATTATGATTTTTTGCAGTGTTAAATTGTAGAAAATATATTTTAAAGACGGAATGGCCAGTAGTTCAAAATGAAATTCATTATGTTTATGCAACATTGAAGGAGTGGAATAGTTTCCGAAAGGAGTGGAGCTATGCATCACACGAATATTTACTTCAAACATAATAATCATATCATAATCGATAAAAGTGCTTGCTTTAGAGTTTGTGCGTAAGCCCTTCAAGTATAATTTCTATAATGAAAGTAAATATAAGAAAAATTTAGATATTCGTGTATACCATTTTGTTTTTCATTAGGCAACATTTACATTGATAGACCAGGCACAGTAATAGTCTTTTTTGGGGGATTAGCACGCTGTTTGTTGAGGAATGTTTTAGCATTCAATATAACTTCTTTGGCCATTAAATTAATTTTCACACGTTTCAATTTTCTTTGCATCTTTTTTCTGATAAATGATATTTCATTTAATCCAGAGAACAGGTTATTTTAAATTGTGTTTTTATTATATGTATTTGAAGCTATCCTTTCTTGGCTAATTATCTCTTAATAAATCAAATCGAGACTACCTAATTCTGACTTGTTGAAGCATGTTATTAACCAATGCATGTCATAATTTATTATTTTTATAGCTTATGTAATTAATTTCATTTGCAGCTTGAAGTATTTGTCATTATATTTATGGTAAGCCTTGAGGCTCTATTACCTATTATAAGACGTTGTTAAATGTAAGATTGTTCAATGAAGACAATGCACACAATTTGCTTTGTCCACAATGGAAAAATGACTACAATCTGACAAAATTCTGTATTGTGTATTACCGGTAGTGCATTTTTTGTTGCAAATGTATAGGCTTTGCAGCTTTATAATAGTTTACAGACGAGAGTAATTTATCTAATCAAAATGAAGTTCATTGTTATTATTGTGGTAAATATTTTATGCTGTACAACTTTTGTGTATACTGCAACACTTATGAGAGCAAAACTGAGACGCCAAGACGAGCCCGGTATCTTCCCTTCTGATGTGGCAAACGCTGCAGGTGGTAGGCTATCGTGCTGGACACCCTTTCAACATGTAGACATGGTCGAGACGCAGCCTGTACCGTGCTTTTGTGAAAACACTTGTTTACCTGTTTGTGGAGCAGATAGAAAGACGTATCTAAATAAGTGCATTCTAGACTGCAACGGTAAATGTCATTTCGTATTTTTGAAATCATTTGAACAATTCAATAGAATAAATATCATGCAAACACTTTTTATTATTCAGAAATGGAGTTCGAAACACAAGGAATCTGCAGATATGGTCCTTGATAATTTTAAAGTGTTATAAAATATGTTTGTCAAAAACTGATTGCTGTAGGAAAAAAGCTAAAAATATTGAATCTACGAACGTTACTGTAGATCAAGTTAAATGTATTCGTTGTGATAGAAAAAGTGCTGCTAGTCAAGCTAGAGTTTACAATGAAACATGATAGCCCATATTTTACTCAAATTGAAATTGGAATGCTTCAATGGCTTCAAACATTGTTATAGCGAAACAATTGTAACCGCAATTCCTATTTCACTGTTTTTATTACTTTGTATAATACATTGTATCTACACTTGCTACATAATTTAAGCTTTTCACAAATAAAGCTTTAAACTACGGTATTCAAATATTTGATTCAATCATTTTGTTATTGTGATTTTGAAACTTTTTTAAATATTTAGAATATACAGTTAAAGGATTAACCTAATTACTTTTTGTGCTCAAAGTTGCGTTACGTATTTTATTTTTGGCATCATTCCAAGAAAACTATTTTTCGTATTATTATAAAGCTCTGTGATTTGTATGACCCACAAAGAAAGATTTTAATCTTAGAACTGCATAAAACCAGCTTGTCACTAAAAGATATTCGGATAATCAGTTTGCTCTGGGCAATATCAAAGCACCCTAGTGATGTTTAAAATTGTTTTTGTTACAAAGAAGTCTTACTCTACTTCGTAGTTTTCAAAATATGTTAGTTGGCTGGAAATCTTATTAAAGTTACAATAAAGTTTTTGTTGCTTAGGTACAAAAAATTTGTTCATCTAGTTTAAAAACCCATAAATTAATGCATAAAATTCATTTAAATCTTTTCATCATCTTATTTATTACAGCACCGGCTCTTAGTTAACGATACAAGTAAATCTAAAACCAAAAACAAATTCGGTTTTTTGAAAACGTCGTTTACTTTATTCAGCTTATTCAATTCTGTCGTAACATGCTCCCGAGAAATAAGAAACCAAATCGCCTATAATCTTACCAATATTGTTGCTATAACTGATAGTACAATATATCTGTTGAAACCAGATATCATAACTTATAAGAACTTAAATTACACGTGTCTTGCATCTGAGGTAATGATTATGTAAACATGCACAGAACGAGTCGTTTTTTAAAGTAAAAGCTTCCTGCATTACACAATAATTCTTATTTAATCTTGTAACTTTTTATTTTGTAATGATGTACAGAAAAAATTACAAAATATTATAGACAAAATGTAATGGTTCGTGAATTATCTTCCTATAAATTGTACTGTAATAACTTGCGAAACGTATCTCACAAAATGAGGTTAAGGTAACATAGTGCACTATACTCTGCACTAAAAGTTACAGCAATTGCTAGTACTAAATCGATGAAAGGTGGAAAAAGGAGAGCTTTAAAACGTATCATTGCGGACATGAATGACAAGAAGTTTTTAAATACTTTTTCTCCGGAGACAGAATGATCAACTAAACATTTCTAATTAATTCAGTTAAACTCATGGATCAGATTTTGAAAAGTTTGGCAATCAGCATTTAAATAAAAATTGTATCGAAAATCATGAAGTATTTGTTGCTTTATTATCACCTACCTTTTAAAAGAACGAACACGCACTCTAAATTATTCATGAGATTAAAAGGTAGTTAGGATATTGGTATTTAACAGAGTAAAAAATAGCATAAAATATTTTTGAATTGAAAACCACTATTACTAAGAAAATAAACAAACAAGCAAAAACATACAAAAGATTGAATTTGAGCACACAAAAGATATTTTAAGAAATAATTACTCATATTGTCAATGAGTTGTGTTAAACCCATATTTCTAAAATACATGTAGTTATTGATATGAGTTTGGCCTATTCCATAATACTCGTTTGACCTTTTGCTAACACTAAGATATTCAAAGTATATATTATCAAAGCGAAGGGTCACACATGTCCTTTAAATTTAAATAAAACTGTATATTCAGCAGTTTGATTTCAAGTTTCAAGTCCACCTTAGTTGTTATTTTGAATATTTCCAAAATACACAATACAAAAACAATCATTTCACTTTAACCATTTGTTTTAGATGCTAGACAATTAATTACTTACAAAAAATATAAACACATATTTCGTGTTAACGGCTTTGGGGGAGTCTTTTTGCAAATGCTTGGTAAGGATGATAAATAATAATTGTCGCTTTCGATTAGCCAAACTCCACTCTTTCATTGTTATGGCATTGCAATTCAAAAACATCAATAAATAAGTTTATACTATCAAAAACTCTCACTGAATAAATATACTCTTTTATTTTTAAATGTCATATGTCACTCAAATTTTCTGTTTTTGTCACTATACAATTGTAAGTATGAGCAAAAGCGTCATGTTATCAGCAACGACTCCATCCGTTTATAATCTCAAAATGTTAGAATCGCTTTTTAATACTTCATAATATTGTATAGTTTAAATAGATAGTTTATCCTACATCAAATCTTAGTGCTAAATTCAAACTCAATCAGCTAGATTCAATTGATGGCTATTAAACTGGAATAACATAGGATGACGGGCACGATAAACTCGGGTATCTGTTAACCCAATTATTAGGAAAATATTTGCATGGTGGTAGTGCTCAAAACAAGCTTATACAACATACAGAAGTAAATAAAATGCATTGATAAATTTTTCTGTCAAATATTTCAAGATTTTGTTATCAATTATTGCAAATATAGACACGAGGAAAGTCATTATAGTGAATCTTTTTTTTTCAAACTAATAATGCTTGTTCACTGCGGTAAAAAATAATCGTTTGAAATCCTAACCTTACGTTTTTTAGTTTTTCACTGATCATTTGCATGAAAGGGTTAACCCAACAGTCGATCCAAGAATTTAAAGTACAATCTTTTCAACAACAAATCGATTCAATTTTTATAAACTCAACAATATTTCAATTCCTTCTATTTAGCAACTACAGAACTTGATATCTTAAAGAAGCAAAAGTAACAATTAGTACAGAATGTTGATTGAGTCTAAGCTAGTCCAAGAAATTAACAAGTCTTTTCGCTTATTCAACATATTATGCGGATTGCATTTTTCTTACCCTTACATCCTAAGCATACCTACAGGAAATCCTCATTTTGCAAAATCTCAAATACAATTTTTTCGAAACAGACAGTTTTTCAAGTCTCATTGGATATGGCTAGTGTTTGTTCATTTGTTATTCGCTACACTCTCAGCACTAAACATTTATTTTAAAAGCGAACTTCCCTATTTTGACGCTTGTGTATACATCCTACTATCTGCTGTTGGAATTGTGGAATCCCTCTGTGTCTACAGCCATTACAAATATGGCTCAGAATTTGTACTGTTTTTAAATAATTTACTGACTTTTGAAGTACAAAATCGCAATGATTTTGAAATGTATTCGAAAGCAACTGGAGCTAATGTGCGGAACGTATATCGGGGAATTGTAGCTTGTCACTTTCTTGCTGCTGTTGGTTATGGGGTTTCCTGTGGTGTGGTGCCCAATGTTCCCTGGAATGTCATGGGATTCCTTTATAGTTTTTGCATTGATACTAACAACGTGATCAATACAATTCTTATCCGACTCATATCATTCGGTGTGGCATACATAACACTGAGAATTGTCATAAATTGTTCAATTACTAGTGTCGGAATTTGTATACTTGCATCCATATATTCTCTTCAAAGCGCATTAAATCTTGCGGAAAAGTATGTACAAAATATTAAATTACAAATTACAACGTATACACCATGTAAGAATTATGTTATAACAAATAGCCCTAACCTTTTAAATATTTACAGGAAGTTGGGACAAGTGAAGTCAGTGGCCGATATTGAGAACCTTTTGGGAATGTATCAACAAATCCAATTGCTCTGCGGTTATTACAACAAAATTCAAAGCCGTATATTACTACCAGCGCATATTCTTATTCCAGTAATTGCCTTTTCAATTCCGCTATTCATGCTTATAACCGGTTTTCACGATATGGATACCCTTGCATTCGTAACGTTTTTAAATGGGCCAGTGGTAAGTTTATTGATCAACTTCTGTTGTTTTGGATATCCGATCAAGACTGAAGGAAAAAGTTGCCGATTTCTGAATCAAGCGGCATATAAGACTTTACTAAATGCGGGAAGTCATCCATTAAATAGTATGCAACAAAAGCTTATAAAATCCTGTTGGCTTAGCATGAGGAAGATTAAAATTTATTATTTTCAGGATAATTATTTTAATAAGAAAGCTCCGCTTTTAATATTTGGTGTTTCAGTTAAAGCAGTCTATCGTTTGATATTAGTTGGCAAATAAATTAACTATTTCACAGTTTTTGTTCCCAATATCAATTCTTAAGTGCTTAGGCAAGCTCCCAGATTCCTTCCATGTGGGTTTAGCTTGTTAGTATTTTAAATAAGAAATATGTCGATAAAATATTGATGCGTCAATAATCGGTTTTTTGTAATGCGTCACTTTCTGTTTGATGAATTTCAGACCTACTATCGTCATCAGATCATTATCTTTAAGAAAGCATTTCATTGAAACTCGATACAGATACGAACTATAAGCAAAAAAGTGCATTCGAGTAGTATCAAAATGAAAATACACATGTGAAACGCACAGTGCATAGATCATGTCATCATGTCTAAATTTTTGCATATAGCATTTACCATGTAATGCGAAGTACTTACTTAATATGAATAAATAATAGAATATCCGATGACAGTATAACCATTATCCAAAGCAATTGGACAACCCATACAAATTTTATGACACGTATAAGATATTATAGCAAAAATGTGTGTCTCTGTGTGCCCCAGAATAGTCTAAGAGAGTAACAGAACCCATATTTATGAACATTTATTATTCACACGTCAATAAATATGATTATATCAAACAAAAACCACAGTTACGTAAGATTCATTATGTTTGCTTGTAACACGCGTAGTTCATACAGCACTTTCTTCGCGTTGGCCTGCGGAATGGATATTTTCTCAAAAGATATCAAGTGAAAGCGCAATGCTACTTTTTGTTTCAGTTAATTCCACCTGTCATGACTTTTATTCCCATCAAAAATCACATCAATTCCCTGAGTAAAACAGTTTGTTACATTTTGAGCCACAGATGAAAATTATTGATTTGTCTGCTAAACTCATAAATATTCAATAAATAATTTATTACAGGAAGCTGGAACGAAACCTTTCTCTAAGCCACGTTTACAGAGCATACCACCGAACACCCGTGAGCCGTGTTACCCCAGCCCGTGAAAGTCCACTGCGTACAAGTTTCCCAATTTATAATTCTGCAACTAGCAGTGAGCGTGCAACCTTTTGTAAAATATTTCATCTGAATGCTAAGCCAATAAATTAGCACAATTTTGATTTTCACAATTTAGTCGTTCGGTATCTCCTCATGCAATCACTAATTGGTTAGTACAACAAACATTAAACATTGAGTCAGCCCTAGCTAGCAACCGCATCAATAATGATTGTCAAAGACATCTAGGCCCAGGTTCCTTTGAAAATCATTAAATCATTAAATCATTACTGATGCGGTTGCTTCATGCGTTCAGCTAGTTTAAAGTCTATAGGCGAGGAAATATCCAATAATGCATCAAAATTATCGTCTCTTCCTGTTACTAGCACTTTCCTAGTATGTACTTTCTTCATTGCCTTTTTTTCATTTTCCTGGTACTTTGTTCATTGACGCGCATAATAATGCATAATGATGGCCTGTGAATCCTGGAATCTTGGAAAGCCTGTCGGCTTTTATGTAGCTTCATGTCATGTCATGGTGCATGTATCTTACTTTTTTACTTGCATAATAAAGTCATACGAAATGTTTAATACAAGATTTATATGGCAAGGTTTACAAGATAACCCTTTTCATACGGCACGATCATACAACATGCATTAATTTGGAGTTGGACTAGCCAGATGCTGATTCTGCTGCTGCTAGCCAGTTGCAGATGCACGTGAAGCCGACTCTACACACAGAGAAGATAGCATGAAGCAGAATATTATTCCCGGCTGTCGTTTTCCAAGCAGTTGAGCCGTTGATCATTTGCTGCGATGCAGGCTTTCATATAAAAACAAAGAAAAACAGGTATTTGGATAAGGGAATCTTAATGTTAGATTGCTTGTGATAATTAAACATTTTGTAGGAATCACTGGAGAAAGTTGGAAATATAAATTGTAAGTGGAAATTGGTTTAAAATTGGAAATCTATTCTGTTAAAAATTTAATAATTGTGCTTTATGTAATGTGTACTTTCACTCTTGTGTGATTTAAAGGTTTACGGCTTACGGATCTACCTGTCACCTGTAGCTTTTGACGTTGAGAGTTAGACTTGGATTCTGATTCATGAAAGATGTCATCACCTCCGAGAATACGAAAAATGAGGAATACATATTTTGTCGATACGAAGACAACTTGTTTTCTCTGCGTACAAGATATCCCTCCACCGCTACCGGAGGAGGAGAATGGAGGGGAAAGTGTGGGAGGAGTTGAGGATGAGGGAAGCGACAGTGGAAAGGAGGATAGAAATCGGGAGGAGGAGAGCAGTCAAAAGAGGAGCAAGTTTTGCTTGAGGAGCATTTGCAAATATTTGAAAATGGACCCGTGCAAAGTGCTGAGTAATAGAATGGCTGGGGAATCTCTGGATATGATTGGAGTCAACCTGCAAAACACGGATTTGTTGGTGACGCTCTGTGACGAC
>JAQIXX010004149.1:0-17138 GCA_034700605.1 Willowsia nigromaculata
ACCTTTGTATCCTGCCTTGCATATAGTCCCCAAAGATGCTGCCACACAGGACTATTGTTAATTGCAGTTATGGCCAAGCTAGAAAACTACCTTTCTACTGCAACATCCCATAAAACCGTAGTGACAGATTTGCCTGAGTACTATGATATCTTCGATGGTCTTATTCGCTGGGATCTGCAATGGGAGCCCATCTACCTGGACTAATTGGACACAGAATATGCTAATGGACCTGACTGTACTCTATGTGGAAAGACAGCTATAACCAGTGAGAGAATCATTACAGTAGACGGCATCAACTACACAGTAATATTCATCAACACCAGACAACGTGAGAACATGCGAAAAGTTTATGGATTTCTTCAATGCTGCTACTGCTTCTCCTACTTCCATTGGAACAAATGTAGCCTTTCAGATATAGCGTACTACAACAGCAAGTGCAACCGCTCATGGAGTTGTCCCTCCTGCATTTCGGCCTTTGAACCAGCCAGCAAAGAAAACGATTTGAATATTGAAGATAAAAACGACGAAGCTTTAGATTTAAGATTCGTGTGTAGATTCTTTAAAGCACTTTACTATATGTACAATTTTCTTGGACTTCTGCTCATATATGTGGAGCTATTGAATGTTATTTTATGCTTCGTAACATATACCTTACGTATGTACTTTTTCTTGATGTAACCTAATTTAATTTTAACATGGTAGAATTTTACTTGCGACTCAGCTTTGATTTTTGATTATCAATTTGCAAATGGAATAGTTTTTGTCTGACATTATGTCTACTTAAGGAATTGTAATTTCTTGGACATATTGAAGAGTGATATGTGTTGAAAAGCAGCCTATGCTAAGACTGAACTTCAATATCACTTTAATAAAGCAATACAATACAACTGTAACTTGAGCTTGAACAAATTTTTCACAAACTACCTGAAACTAAAATCTGAGTATTGAATTATAGCATACAATGATGACAGCCTTCTTAATTTACTTTACAATAAAGTCGAATTAAAAATATGATATTATATAGAAAAAAAGATATAACATATTCGTTTTTATAATCTTCATAGCTGAAATATGAGGAAGTTACATAAATGCTTTCATTGCGTCAGTTGCTTTTATACTGCCCCATAAGTACTAGAAGTTTGTTTAGGCATCCTTAACAGAATTCACAGTTTATGACACACCTCCGTGAACTTTTAAACCTGTTTAGCAACCCGATTTTTTAACATAGTAATGATGGCTGAACACAAGTACGGTTGATACATATTAGTATTATTATTATCGTTTATTCACATACACAAATGTATAAGCATACCATAAGCATTATTGCAATACATCTCTGTATTAAATCAAATTTCAATAAAAACCGAAATTTTTTAATGCTAAGCTTGAGAATAATTATGTAGCTTTAGCATTCGCAAATAATTTAAATAGAGTATAACGTATAAATAAAATTTATGTAAAAATGTGTACAATTACGATCACCCCAGGCCAAAGTATTAGCCCATTACTTTACAGGAAACGTTGCGTCATTAAAATCTGGTTTTAATCCACTCAAATCCTAATTGGTATTTGAAAAAGTTGGGATATTCCATTCCAACCATTTATGAACAAATATTAAGATATGCAGAGAAGAAATTTATATGGCAAAAATGGTAAAGCTTATTTGATGTTGTTTTAACCAATTTACGTTTTAAGTATAATATGATTCAAGGAATTTTTTAGAAAGTAATTTTATTCAATCTTTTGATTTTTTTGATTTGTATAGGTCATGAAACATGCAATTTTTGACTGGCCTTTGGTGTAACGATATATAGAGAAAACACAAAAAACAAAATTATAAACTTAAGAGTAGCCCAACAAATACCGACAATGATTTGTCATGACATAGAAATAGGTACATTAAAAATGTTTAAATTCAACAAATTACATGCTATGAAATAATACTGTGAAACTATAAACTTTCCAAAATATTTCAGAAGTTGAAAGGCAGTGTAAAGTAACCATCGGGTTTTCATATTAAGCCTTCACCTTCTGGTTGAGGGTCAAAGATACCCAAAATCTCTGTAAGTTTTTATACACAAAATGCCGTCGACACTTACATATAAATCGTTTCAAATATTTGAGACCCTTAACAAGTTTTTTATGAGTCTAGCCATGATGAAATGGCATGTTAATGACAGCAAATTGCTTCTTAACGCAGGATAAGGAAACAAGAAATTAAAGAGTTGGAAACTTCAAGCTATAATTTGGAAATACATTTTCTCTCTCTACTTCATTTATGCCCGGATACTAGTTACAAAGTATCCAAGATCATTTTATGTTGGGCACCTGGTCATATCCGGAGCGCTACTTCAAGCTCCTTTCTGTACGCTTCTTACAAATCTGGTTCTTGGACTACATGGAGTAGAAATAGTAGGTTGCTACAATTGGTTATTTGGAAACGAAATCTTTTGGAATTTTTACAGTTTGGAGAAAACGATAAGCATTGCACCTCGCACCAATTTGCATTCAAAGCCACTAGCGAATTTGAGAAAATGTAATTATAATTTATTATAATTGCTATGTATGCTATTTTCACTTAACATTTAGCTTGTTAGCATTCCTAACCTTTTTATTGTACTTCAATTTTCTCAGACAAACTCGGTGCAGTAGTTCTAGTTTACGGAATATTATATTCTGGTTTGTTGTTCCTCCTGTTTCTGAAATCACAGTTTGGGACCCTCAAGTCATTTACGCTACCGTTTTGAGGGATAAATCCTTCATAGATGGAAATCTGTCTGAGTTTATTTGCTTTGGAAAATTTTCAAAATTTTTTCGCTTCATAGTAACGTGTCCACTTTTGCATTCCTGCATTCCGGATTTGAGATCAATGTTGATATTTTCGTTAGTTGGCGCGGTTTCGTTTGTTAATATCCAGAAAACTTTATTACGCCTACCAATGAACTATAAAAATTTTATGCTGTATAAACAGTTAGCTGTTGAACGCGTAATAAATACTACGAGAATATGAAATGACTGGTACTAGTCGTGTCATACCTGGAAACGTTTTCGCATTAGTTTTATCTTTCAACGCCATTAATATATCCACCTATCTAGAAGATCCTGTCGCAACGTTTGCAGTTGTATTTTTTGCAATATGTGCAACTGGAATATTAATAATATTATATACTGGGATTTCTCAAGAGTCTGTGCAATTAATGACAATTCTGTCAAGCTTTTAGATAAATGAAGACGTCAAGCTGGAATAAGACAAAATAGGTCTTACATGGTACGCGTTTTTAAAAGCTGTAGCGACTTATACGCTCCGTGTGGATATTTGGGGAAGATTGACAGGGAAATAAAAACCTTTTACCCTGATTCCGTTTCACAATCTACAATTAATTTCATGCTGACGTTGAAAGCATTTATTGCATATTAACCGGTTTTTGGTGGAATTAACATCAATTGAATTAAAATTAAGGCGTTGTGTTACTTCAATAATAAATACCAATTAAAAAAGTATGTTTCTGCAAATTAATGTAGCAAGTAGTAAGCTAACGTCTTTACAATTTTAACACAATAGCAGTCGCATTACCATTACAATTTTTCATCGCACTTAAATTTCTTGGTGCCAGTAGAGATATTAATTTATTAAGTTAAAGAAGCATCATCATCATTTCACATTTGCCATATAGAAGAGTGCTACTCTGCATCCCAATCATTTTTTAACAAATGATGTTCCACAGAAAAACAATTCATAAATTGAAATTATGTAAATATCATATATAAAAGGTGATTTGAGATGTTACGTAGTATGTCGTCATGCATTTGTAGAGGCATGCCCTAATATATCACACATACACATATGTATGTACATACATATAATAAGGTTATAGTCGTGGTCACTGTTTTCATTTATTAATTCTTATTGGAGCAAATTCTTATTTTTGTAGGCAACATTAGAACAAAAAACTCTTTTTTGTATGCGACAGTGTATTATCCAGACCATTGAAAAAATGGTCATCCAAACCTTGCCATGTAAATGTTTTTGCTCCTCTTTAAAGTAAATAACTAACGATATGACTTTTGACAGTAAAATCAGAGTAATATCGATGAAATCGCTTACTGCACATGAAAAAGGGCTTGCTGTTCAAATCTGGCAGCTAACAAAGAGACAAAGCTATTCACTCATGAATACGTGTTTTGATATTGAAGGTTTGATAAATAAATTAAAGATAAATTGCTTCTGACTAATAAGATAAACGACGGCGATAAAAGATTAGTACGCGGGAAAATGACGATATAAGATAACGATAAACGATAAAAAGTATGAAAAATGGCATTAAATGCCAGATTTTTTCCAAAAAATAAGACATTATATCTTCATTTTTAACAAAATTATCCTTTTAACAGACAGTTTTACAGAAACATTTGTGAAAATTACCCTTATGTTCAGCACATATGGAGAATACTTTGATAGACAGCCATTGTTAAGTTTGGTTTATAACACAGAGATTAAGTATTGTATTTTGAATAAAAAAAACTGATTTCAACATATAGTAATTTTTGTAACTTTTTTCATTTTGTATAAATCAGCATAAAAATATAATTGCGGAGGAATTTGCTGCTCAGAACCACAGTAGTAGCAAAATATACTTAAAGCTGTTGCTTCCTACAACACGATAGGTTGGAATTTTGATTTCAAATTACAGTATATGTAATCATAGAAATCTCTAAAAAGCTTGTTTATTATAACTTTGTATTTTTACACCAATTTTCATACCAATTTACAAATCCAAATATTCTTATTGAAAGATAAATAAGAGTGGGTCGTATTTATCGATAAATCTGAATACAACTACGGAAATGTGAATCAAATTTAAAATGCCCTCTTCACAATTTTTGATTACATTTGGTTGTGCAACCTCTTCAATTAAGAGTATCCAAACTCATTCCAACTTATATAATTGCAGGTTTCACGACTAAACGATGGGTTGACCTATTGAACATTTATTGTTATTCATTAGTTTTTTGCTGGGAGGAAGTCAGGTTGGACGGCTGTTATACTAAAATAACCTAGTATTAAATTTCTTCCTGAAAGTCGTACGGTCAAACTGACGTGATATTGAACCAGTTGCTTTCTGTGCTCCTGTACAACTTGTAGAAAATATTGCTGTGTCGATCATACATTTCTTAAAATGCCCTCCTCATTTACAATTAAATCATTTCAGGTAAATGAAACACTAAACCTGTTTCACTTAGGCCCACTCCCACTAAAGTGGTCCGCCCAGACAGACAGATGGGTTCTTGATACAGGGAAGCGACACAAAAATTTGAAAAGTTGTATTGTTTGCTCAGTCATTTGGAAAACGGCTTTGGCTACATACTTATTATTTTCCCAGACACTAATAACAATTTACCCGAAACTGTTTGACATTGAGCACTTTGTCATTTCTGGAGTTTTTGTGCAAGCCACTTTATCATCTCTCATTACAGACTTTGTTCTATCAACGTTTGGCTTAGAAATGATGGGCTGCTTCAATTGGGCCCTTCAGACAGAAAACCTTCTGAATCGCCACAGTATGGAGAAAACTTTGAGTCAGGTGTATAGGAGAAATACGAACTCTGGGGCAAGGATACTTAAATCTTCAAAATGTTCGTAGCTTCAACAATCTATTGAGCATTTTTTATATATTTTGTTAGAGTTTAAAATAAATAATTAACTTGAAATATATTGCAGGTGGAATCGGCACCATCGTGATGATTTGCAGCTTTACTTTCTCTCTATGCGCAATTGCTATTCCATTCGTTTCCGTCATTACCAATTGGGACCCCTTAATCATTTATGCAACTGTATTAAAGGATAAATTTTATATGGACACTAGAATCTATGAATTCATATGTTTTGGGAAACTGGCAAAAGTGTGTCGATTTGTTGTTTTGAGTTCACTGTTGCACTCATGTATTGCTAATATAAGAACATTACTAATTTGTGGTTTAGTAGCTGCACTTTCACTTGTTAATATGGAGAAAATTTTATTGCGGCAGTCAATTAGCAGAGGAGTGCTTACGCTGTATAAACAAATGAGTCTTCAACGCAATTGTTTACGGCAATATGAAAAGGCGGCTGTCACTGGGAGTCTCTCTTTAAATTTCGTCTCTTTGGTTTTATCCTTCAACGCAATTCAAATCGGAATATATATGATGGACCCCATTGTCACGTCTGCAGCTGCACTTGTTGCTGTGGTTACTATAGGAGTTTTGTTGGGCTTCTTGAATAGTTGTTGTGGCATTTGTGACAAATCTGTGGAGTTATTAGATCGGTGGCGAGGACAAACGGGTCGTGGATGCAGAACTAATAAAAGTTATATGGTCAAACTTTTTAGAAGCTGTAATGTGCTTTATGTGCCTGCCGGAGATGTTGGTAAGATGGATAGGGAAATGAAAACAAATTACATTGATGCTGTTTCAGTGTACACTATTAACTTTATGTTAACCCTTAAAGCATTTATAGGGTAATAGCAACTTGCTTGTAATTTTCCCTTCCTTTCGGCTTTCTCTTTCGTCAATTGAATTTTCCCTTAAGTATTTGCAATTGTTCAGGTTATCGAAGTTGCTACGTAAGCTCAAAAGGTTTGGATTTATGTTTAGTCAAGGTAAAATTGTACGCTTTGATAATAATGATACGTTATGAACGTTCCTGATAATAATTTTTATTTGATTGTACGTTAACGTAATTATATAAAATGATATTTAAAAGACTCATGCCCCGAATTATTAGAAATAAAGCAGGAAGAGGACGATTTTAAAAGATTTCTGCTGACTGAGACTTTTTAAGTAATTTGGATAATGGTTTCTGAGGGTGTGGCTTTTTAAGTTTTCGCAAAGAAATAAGTATCAAGTTTATTTTCGTTACATAAACAAAATAAACATGTTTGAAGTGATTTCAGCAATTAATGTAATGGACTTCTCTTTTCAACTGAAAAATATGTTTTTCATACGCATGTTGAAACACGAATGGATTTATTGATAATTAGCAAATTGACAAAACCAAATCGATGTGTTAGATTTTTGGTGCTTTGGTACGTCTCAATTGTTTTAGGTTTAGCAAAATCGCGTTGTTTAAAGAGATGAGCGTTAGAGTTATATTATTAAGAAATATCTATTAGTACTGTTCAGCATCAAAAAGATTGCATCGTCATCAAAGTTTGCATACAACAAAGCTATTTATTCGCGCTAAACTCGGACTCGGACCTGGAACTTTCATTTTTGAGTTTGAGGTTATGACGGAAAGCTTTATGTTGCATGAATTATCTAGTGAAAGCTTTATTAAATTTATCTGCTGCAAAACCTTTTTTTTAATCTTAAAAGCTTGTAAATAATGAATTCTCACCTCAAAAATCTTGTTATTATTAGTGATTTGCAGATACTCGAAATGTAAAATTCATATGAAACATTTATTGGTAGAATGATTCTATATGCTTCCGATATTATACATTATAAGCATTACAGTTAAAGTATCATCGTGTCCGAGGCAACCAATTAAATTCATATAAAGATACCTGAACTGATACAAGCCTAAACTTACATGTCTAAAATCAAAAATAGGTTCCTAAATTTAATAAACTTGTCCTGACATTAAATCCAAAATGTTTTCTCACGTGGAATGTTCCACGTTTTTAAGATATGACAAGATTCTATCTCAAAATGCTCGCGGTCCACAATTATATACTCTACAGCTATAAAATTGTAAATTTGCTCAAATTTGAGGATAGCTTTTTGATAAAACCGCTTGAATGTTTTGCAATTTATCATCAATCATCGTCAAAGTAAACTACCGTAAATTTCCAATTAGACTCCTGGGCGTCTAACCGGGGAAGCTCTTCAGGTGTTAGTTGAGAGTTCTAATTAGTCGATTTTGACTAATTTGGGGATGCTGAATTCATATCCGGTGTCCGTTTACTGTAAGAGTGCCGTCTTGAATTAATATCAACGTTTGAAATCAGGAAAATCGCGCGCGCAACGGCAGCTTTCCAGCAACAAACATAAGAGTGTTCTACATACCGCGACACAGCTCAGCTTGCAGACGTGACCAGGGCAGGTGCTTGCTTTATGCACTTTAAATACCTGATGGATCATGGACTCAAGCATCCATTCAGCCAATTCAGCGATGTCGACACATGATGAAAACAGCTGAAGATGATTAATGGAAATTATTTCTTTTGAAGTTTTGCTAGTAGAAAAAATATGCAAGCTCGCCCAAGCTTAATTTTTACTTTTGAATTACCACTTGCAGTACCATAGATTCGTCAGGTATTGAAAGCGAGCGTCATAAACAAGCGTCTAACTCCTGGTCACGTCTGCAAGATGGGCTTTGTGGCGGTGTGTAGAATACACTTGTGTTCGTTGCTGGAAAGCTGCCGTTGCGCGCGCGGTTTTCCTGATTTCAAACGTTGATATTAATTCAAGAGGCCACGTCTACAGTAAACGGGCACCGGATATGAATTCAGCATGCCCGAATTAGTCAGAATCGACTAATTAAAACTCTGAACTCAACTTACACCTGAAGAGTTTCCCTGGTAAGAGCATTCAGCGATTTTTTATTCCAGAGAAGCCTCGGCGTCTATTTGGAAGGGGCTAGTATTTGGAGGGGGCGTCTAAAGACATTCATCAACATCTGGCTTTTGTTATGCCTTTAGTAATTTGATAAAAAGCATTGAAAAATACAATCCTACCATAGATTGTGTACAAAGGTGAATTCAAAATTATAAAAATTTAAGCAAGATATCAAATTTAGTCGTTACTTCCATATACATAGGTAGATATGCACTGTTGTACATATGATAGTCTATAGAATTTTTCTTTGACGGGGTCTCCATTTGGGAGGGGCGTCTAAGAGCATTCGTCACTTTTTAGTCCGTAGACGCCGGCGCGTCTATTTGAGAGGGGCGAGTAATTGGAAGAGGGCGTTTATTGGGAAATTTACGGTATTCAAATTTTTGATAATAAGCAACATTATAAAAAAATGTTGATGATGGATGAAAAATAAAGGTTTTTAAGCAGATTGGATCTAGGAACTAAGCACAACATATTTAAACCCTTTAATAATAATTTTCATCAACGGGGCAGTAACCTGTGATTTTGCCCATAGTTTCTGCCAGCCCATTTTCAAACTATAACTTACATATTATAAAGGATCTTAAACTTGTTACTTTTTGATGACAAGACAAAGGTCAAAAATTTATATTTCCATACAGAGCAATATACTTGCACCATAATGCGAACTGAACATAAAATTTATTTACCCATTTAGACATGAAATAAGATAATCCACATGTTTTAAACTTATGCATTTAAAAGCACTGATTTTATTTAGCCTTGACTTCATAGCCTTTATCCTTTTCACTCCGACATTCTGACCTCACGTGACAGGAAAGGAGACACTTGCCAAGTTTGAAGTCAATCTCACAGCAGTTATCGTGATGCTAGACAAGGGGCAGACCAAGAAATAAATATATGAGCAGATTAATGACCCTTCTATGTGATTACCATGAGATCTTTGATTCACTTTAATTCTACCCTTTACTATATTTCTTACACGAACTTTTAAATGATAATTTGGATACTGTTTTACCGGCAATTATTGTTTGAATAAGGTAATCGTGAACAAACACACTTTTCTAGAGAAAAATATAAAGGTATGTTATAAGATGAACTAATTACGCATTACAACTTTTCCATTCAATATTTTCATTCCAGATAGTTTAAATTTGAGGAAATCACATAAGTGCTTTGACTACGTCAACTTCCTGTTTACTGACTCTTTTATATACAGAAAAAGTTTTACATTTCTTCGTTCTGTAATTTGGAATTTGACACACTTCAGTGGAAATTTCCAGATCTTACCATGGGCCCTGCTTGAGAACTTACCAAATGCGTTTAAATGTGGTTGTAAGCAGCTTAATTTTGTGGAATTAAATACTCCAATTCCGGGTTGAAATAATAAAAATATAGCATAAAAAGCCTACGCTTAGGTTAAAAATTTAAGCTACCTGTATGTTATGAATATGCGACCTTAAAAATTGTTCGTGCAAATAAAATTTTCCAAAACACAACATGCATTGAAATATTAGACCACCCTTATAATTTAAACGTTACATCTAAACTTGTTTTTTCCGCACATTTGTAAACCATTTATTTGGATTTTGGAAATCAATGAGTTTCTTTGAAATTTTAGGTTCCATAGAGAAAATGGAATTACTGTATCATTCATCTCTTTAAATTATGGTTTAGACAAGTGTAGTCTGACACAAAATCAGCCTAATATTCAACTAAGTTCGGTAATTTAGGGATGACCATATTACATTCAAGCACAAAATTTATAAATTCTAGGTCCAAAGTAGTTTTTACTCATAATTCAAACACATTGTTACAAATTTTGCAAAATATTTCGTAAGTTATTTTTCGAGTTAACCACTTTCTAAGATCAAAGAGCTGTTATTTAAAAATTCTAAAGTTGAAAGGCGATTTAGGGGACGCCATCGCAATGTTGATATTATCGTTGATTGGCGCAGTTTCCCTTATTAAAATTCAGAAAATTTCATTACGTTTACCCATGGGCTACAAAACTTTTATGCTGTATAGACAACTGACAGTTGAGCGTGTAATGTTAAGAAAATATGAAAAGACAGGCACCAGTTGCGTTATTTCTGGAAATTTTATTTCTTTAGTCGTATCCTTTAATGCAATTCAAATTGGAATCTATCTGGTGGATCCTGTTGCAACATTTGCAGCCGTATTTTTTGCCTTATGCGCATTTGGAATTTTGATGGGGTTTCTCAAGAGCCTATGTGCAGTGAATGAAAACTCTGTCAAACTTTTAAATCAATGGAGAAGGCAAATAGAACTTTGGCAAAACAAAGCTTACATTGTCCGCCTTTTTAAAAGTTGTAGCGAGTTGTATGTCCCGTGTGGTCATTTGGGAAAGATTGATAAAGAAATGAAAACAAGTTATCTTGATGCGGTGTCAGAATCCACAATTAATTTTATGCTAACTTTGAAAGCATTCATTGGGTTTTAGTTGGTTTTCGACTGTAAACTCAGTAATGTCTCCAATATATCGATGTATCGTGACGTCTTTTATATTACAGACTATGTGGCTCATTATTTGCATGTATATAATTACATTCACAATGGATTGTATATAAGTTTTAAATACTTTTGATTTGGTAAATTAAATTTAGTCATGAGACATGCATAATGGAGGTTATAATATCATTAGCGCATTCAGCATTTCTCAAATCCATCCAAATCATTAAAAAACCAAACATTTTCTAAAAAATCGTCTCATCACATTTATGTGCAAAAATTAAAATCTGTAAAAAATTTCAGCAACATAAGTTCAACCTTGCAGTGTTTATTTGTTTAAAACTTTTGGCTTTGTGGAAATTTTTAGGAAGTTACGTTAACTCTAGTCATTATAGATTCATAACCCATAATGGGTTACTACTGAAAATGTTATGTGTATCCGGAAATAGTTACATATAATCGCTTTCATCGTATACGGCAGAGCTCAGTCTTTGTCAATATAAATGAGTGCGTCCATGGACGTTGTCCAACTATACCTTTCATTGTAGATATAATGAAATATGTGAAAGGTACTATTTTACTTAACTGTAAGTGATTTTATGTAGGTAATTTTACATAACCGGTCAACCAGGATGAATATACATTTTACCGCTCGTGAACAAGTGGTTAAATATACATGTATTATTTACGTGCATAAATCAAACATGACAATTTTTATAAATGCCCCAGAAATACAACGTTTACCCTCTCAAGTGATCTAAAACTTTCCATTTAGAACTTTTCCTGTAAACAGGAAATGATGATTAAATGATGCAAAATATACTATCATTAAACCTACTCGAGGCCAAGTGAGCAAGTTGGCTGCCAAGCCATTGGACACGGTCTGCGATCTAGTCAAGGCAAACTTTACATTTTACTCACTTCGCACAAATTGGCTACACCAGAGCTATGTTAATCTTGTGAAAGATTCTACTCATGCAAATGTAAGCGTGCTTACAGCTCCAATCAGAAAGGTTGTTAAGTCTGTTTGGGGAATAAGGTTGCTGAAATCGATTAAGATCAAATATCCCACATGATTAGACTACATGATCTTTTATTTGCAATTATTTGATCCTGACAAGGACTTAGTAGTAGTCAAATTCCATGATAAAATTTTCTAAGCTAAAACCTTGAAAACCTACTTGAGTATGAATACTGATTTTTTTTTTCTTACAAAATTAAAAGTATGCGAGAAAGAAATGTTTGTTGCAACTTATGACAGCGTTTTAGAGTCACTTTCTAATCCAATGAAAAGCGAAAACACATCTCTTCTAGAAAATCCGCACATAAGTAGCCGACCATTTCTAAAATGGCACAAGAGTTGGGACTTTGGAAATCTCCACACATCCGTGGACATTTTTCAAAAGCGCCTTGGGTTACTTTACTCTGCAGGTCTTCATAAACATTGGGTTCAATGGGAAACTGCAAAACTGCCAATAAATGTGAAGATATCCCATCGAAAGTATGAACTAGGTCCTATTCTGGCTTACATACAATTAACACCCTTCTATTAAGTAAAAATTGCATGACAAAAGGTCTGAAACTCTTTTTTCTCACAATATTTACCTTATTATTCAGGCATGGACAAAACCCGCGGGTATGGAGATAGAAACCCGTTATTTTATTTCACAAGGCATGAAGAAAAATGTTCGCTCTATTTTTATAATTTTCATACCTTCTGTAATAGTATTTAGTAAAATGGAATAAGTGTTGCAGCTGCAATATAAATTAAGCAACCTGAAGTCATTTTATATTTTCTCGTTTGAATTTTCTATACTGAAACGTATCTTGGTGTAATATTCCTTTTTGCTGTGCTTACTTTGGACATGTGCCTTTTCTATCGCCGTTGTACTAATTGAATATTATTAAGAAATGTCGAACTTTTTGGTCATCTACCGTTAGGTTTTGATCTGAGAGTGTAAAATTAATTTGTTTTTGTGTACTTTAATTTTTTTGTTATTTTCATCTCACTATAGCATCATCAATCAATGACAAATGGTCAAGATTAGAATTAATAGATGCCACGTGTGCGATTACTAGCGCTTATTAGGTCATTTCTAAATACAAACTGGGTTTTTATTTCATTTTTAAAGTTCAGTTGCAATAACAAACAATTAAGCTTACTTGCATCATATAACTGTCATGAAATAGTTTCCTTATGAGCAAGCATTATGCTTATAGTTTCAATGCTTATCTGGAGTACTAGCAAATACTTTTCTTCAATTTAATAACAAATTACCAGAGTCTAATTATACATAAGTGCTATGTTGAAGTTGAAGACTTTGCAAACGACACTGTTACATTCTTAATGTATACGTTTCTAACACTTTAGGATATTTGGAGGTATAAGCACTCGTTAAATGAAACTAGCTTGCAAAGCACAACATTGTTTCCATATAAAACTATACGTCAGAAAAACTCCTTGCCAATGTTTATCAAGATAAGTATTTGTGTGTTAGAAGAACTTTTTTTTGCATAAATTTAGATATTTTTTATTGTATATAGAAAAATAGAAGGAGAGGGAAATCAACAAAAGGCATTCCATGAATATCTAGCATGGTTTCACATTTATGAAAACACTGGCTGAAATTTTTATCATATAGATCTGGTGGAAGGGTAAATAAAAACTGGAAACATACACAAATAATTTTAGAATAGTCATAGGAACTTCTAGCAAGTGATAAGTAGGAACACCTTATTATTTCCAAAATTTTAAAAATTTACTTAGCGCAGCACTTGTAAAAATATGTTAGCATATAATTAAACTATAATAATAAGCGTTTTTGTGTGTGATCAGTGATAATCTTTTAATCTAGAATATCTTATGCATAAATATAATTGCGAATAAGCAATATTAGTATATCTTTGATTAATTCAATATTTAACACCATATTTTTATTAACTAGTGTGATCAGTGTAATTATCAAGTAAATGCAGTCATGTACAACTTGAAATTATTCATTCTGTTACTGACAATAAACTTGTCAAGAGGTAATCGCGCTAGCAAGTATGACAATAAGTTTTCAGTGTTGCTCTGCAAGGTTTTAAGCAAAATGCCAAAAATATCTGAAGTGGTTTTACTTGACACTACTGATTTGCTGCAATGCAAGCAACGGAATAGTAAAGCTCCTTACCTGATTTATAAAACCACTGAAATGCACACTGAGCTAAGGTTTTTCCGAAAATATGTTGTGCAAAGTCGTTTTGTTTTCACCCCACTTCGAACTAAAGACAAACAGGAGTTTCTGGTTGATAAACTTAACAATATATCTTTAAACCCATTTACTGCACTCATATTTACATGTTCTAAGCCCATAAAAGGCAATGATATTGATAGGTACTTTATCAGAGAAATAGAAAATTTACCAACACTTAAAATCTTACTTTACCTTGCCAATAAGAAACGAAAGTTGCAAATTGTTTACTCAATTTTGTGTAACAATTATTGCAACCAGCATTCTAGCTTTGGAAAAGTTGATAAACAGTTTTTATAGGATTTTCACGAACCACATGAGATCTTTAAATCTTACTATCGAGTTTCACAGGGAAAGAAACTAAAAGCTCGTATTTATTTACGAAAAATTAAATATATCAATGAAACTATGTATGGTGGAGATAGAAAAGCATTTTCTAGATTACTTTTTAAATCTCTAGGTTTCCGATACTGTAATAAACAAATTATGTCGTCGATATTGCTTGCAAGACATCACAATCTATCGCTACAAATATTTTCAGAAAATTTGGAGTTAGAAAGGAAACAAGTTAACAAGTTCAAGGAGTACATTTTAAACGATAATTTTCATATCGATGCATATTCAAATTTAACAAGTATATTGTCACTGAAATTGTCGAGGGTGAAAACGAAGCATTTGCTGTACTGTAAGCGTATGAAAAAAGGAGATAGTTCTCAGATCATCGATTTTTCGGTATGGATCTATCCATTTTCTGTGTATATTTGGTCCGGTGTCTTACTAATAATCGTAATATTTGGATTGCTCGTAAGACATAAGATAGTCCGCATGAGTTTTTTTGAAATGTTTGTGGACCTGACAGGCCAATTCATTGGAAACTCAATTTCATCAAACACACAAATTATCAAACTACTAATAATACTTCGAGTCTTTGGATTTATATTGTGTGGTTTTTATGGAAACGGAATTGTAAGCATTCTCACTGTGCCAACTTCATCAAAACCATACAGTTCACTTCAAGAAATATTGAATGCAGGGTACAAAATCTTGTGGAGCAAAAAGCATCATCCCACGTTATACCACTACCATGATTTTCGTGTTCGGGCTTGGAAAACATTATAAATGAGAGCTTTGCGTATGAAAGTGAAACTTCAAATTCAAAAATTATGCTTAAACTTATTCAAAAAAGGCGTTTACGCGGGGTGGATGAAGAAGCAGTAAGTGAAACCTTGCTAGAACAAATGGCAGAAATTAACCGTAAAAGAAAGAAAAACATGAAATGCTACGTTCTGCCCGAGACTTTAACAAGTACTGGCATGCATATGTATTTTGAAGTGTACACGGTGAACAAACATTGGTTGGTGGAAACATACTCCAGAATTTTTGAAAGTGGAGTGATGGATTTATGGAGCTCTTGGGTGTCGCTGACAAATCGGTATCATAAAAAATTTGAAATTGGCTATGACTATTTGCAAACAAACGTACAGCTCATGGAACAGATTAATTTGCCAAGTTTTCTCGCTATTATGGTCATTATTTCTTCAATGATGGTTGTAAGCATGGTGTGTTTTATTGTAGAATTTGTAGGAAATTACACCAGAAGTAAAGTTTTAAAAATAACTTAGTGCTTGCCTTTGAAGAATGGAGGTACAATGCCAATATAACATACATAAACAAGTAGTTAATATAGATATGCCTACTTGTCATTTAAATAGCCTTTTTCATATTGGAATCCTTTGTATGTATATCTGAATGTCATAAGTTATAACTCATAACCCTAAATATATGCGGACATGGAAATTCTTACAAATGGTTCGGGAGCACGAGGTTTGTCATACCTGCTCAACCTGAAAAACCCCTAATCCCTGGTGAAACCCTTCCCTGATCCAAAACAAAATCCCTGGTCAGACCAAAAAATCCCTGAAATTCGCTAAAATTTCGGCGAAAATCCCTGATTTTCCATAAAAAATCCCTGATGAGCAAAAAAAACGGCTACGCCGGAAGCACCCTGTTTTTCGGGAGCATTGCTCCCCAAACTGGTGATAGATCCCTGATGAGCAAAAAAAAAACGGGTCCCTGGTCAATACCCAATACCCTATCCCAGGTCACAAAAAAAACCCTGGGAGCACCGCTCCCGTGCTCCGTAAGAATTTCCATGTCCGAATATATGTATGACTAATAGTAAGAGACATATATGTATAGCAAGGATATCCCGAGAATAAATTACATTCATAATCGTACATAAAAAAATTAATAGCTTTTTAAAGCTTGAAATGAAAATGTTTGGATTGGTTGTTTTCATGCGAGCGTGTTTCTGGTCGAATATTGGCTTCATGAAGCTGCTATTTACCTTTTAAGTATAATACTTCCATTTATAATCAATATACCTTATCCGTACATACATTCATGTACTTTTTTATAATGAATAATACAAGGTATTCTGAATGCTGCATCTACCCTTCATGAAGAAAACTGAATTTTCTGAGAATGTATATCAATGCATTTTATATTAAGCTTTATGATAAACTGATGAGACGTGATATACGTACCTGAAATAGAACAAGCTGAGATTTCATTACTAATGGTTGGTATAATTATGTCCCTAAATAAACAAATATAATATTATGAAGGAGTGCTCACGGACATTTTCTACTCTCTCTTTATCTGCGTTAGGGGAAACATCAAATTTAAAGTTACATTAAAATAACTAATATTCCTCTTCAGTTGTGATTTTGGCGGGGCAATATTCAGCAGTTTATAAAAGACTTGGTTAAGACAAGGCACAATTTACATACTGATTAGTTCGAGAAGTTGGAAGTGATCAGTGCTCAAATATTAAAG
>JAQIXX010004150.1:0-17137 GCA_034700605.1 Willowsia nigromaculata
GTCTCAACGTCAAAGGAACGGATTCATCTGTACTTGAAGCTCTACTCCGGGACGTCCTCGACTCACCAGACAAAATGGAGAAGACCGAATGACCTGAATGACCTGAATACGCAGAGGCAAATGAGGCACGTGAGGCACAACTTTTCCATCTACGAAGGGCTAACCCCGTACTAAGAAGTCGGTGTAATAACAGTCTCAAAAGTATCGTTGGATGAATTATAGCTGGAAAGCATGTTTGGAATATTTTTACAAATGCTGGATCTAGTTCAGGTCCCCCAATACTATCCCGGCGACCTGTTTAATCAAAGATTGCATTAAAATGAATTTAATGTTTTAAAACAATCACTTGATGTAAAGATGAATCACATGCAATATGCAAAAATGGTTGCTTTTCAATTGACAAAAATCTATATTATTTCATTTTTGAGTCTTACTTTCAGCAGAATGTCTCCTAAAATGAAGGGCTGGTGAGAAACAATTGCGGCTGGGACTTTGATTCAGCCAACTTGATGATGACGGCTCACGCAAGTATGGAGAGCCAGGCGCAGCACTCACCTTTTTAAAGAAATTGGAGCAAAACAAGAGTGATGAAGTTTCCTGAGATATTCTATCACGAGCAAGTGCCATAATCCTACCTGTGCTCTTTCATTCAAGTGCAGTGAAAGACGCCTATCCTCACTCTCCATCTCTACGTCTTACAACCTCCGAAGACTAACTAAGCCAAAATTAGATGAGCAAACAGCTTAAATACACAACGTATCAAAAATATAAAGAAAACAATCCATAACATCCTCGTTGAAAAAATGAGCCGTATTACGATGCTTTATAACAGTTTGACTACGGTATTTTATAGTATTATTATTATGCATCCACGAAAATAATAGTGATCTATGGAGCCCAAGTAAATCCTGCTACATGTTTACCTTACAAAAAGTTTCAAAACGATATGACTCCGAAATTGCATATTACTCTGTTAGCAGGTGAAAGGGAATCAGTGATATTCATAATCATTCCACATATTATTCAGTCCGAATATCTGGGAAGCTTTCGTAAACAAAAAGATAAGAGGCCTTATACAAAGGAATATTATTAGATTTACATGACTGCCAATCATTTGATGAACAAACTTTCTCCGAGCATGCTAACTTGTATTGTTTACGCTTGAAATGTGAAAAGGGGGACGGAGTGAGGGAAAGTGTACTTTGCTTCCTCATCTCGCTGCGCTGTATTGCTTGCTGTGATATTTCAGAGGATGTCGTGTCTATTTTTCCTTTCCCTTCTCTTCTGCGTGTGCCTTGGCTTTTCTTTCAGTTTCACTGTTTTTGGTGGAATCGAAATTGAACAAAAAGTTGCTTTTTAGTAGAAAAACGTGTACCACAGACCTAACAGAAGTGAGAATAGAAAGATTATGGGTTTCTTCTAACCAGGATTTTGGCTCTTTGGAACTTATAATTCTCGCCTTTGGCATATCATATACGATTTTATACTACTATGTTGTATAAAAAGTATCAGAAAACCATGGGAAATACTTACAATTGAATGGAACTATTTAAAAGTATTTTTGCAGTGAGAGTAGAAAGACGCAAACTTACGAAAATCCTATACTATTGCATAATAACGAGGTTGATATGCGTTTTTATAACCAGTCTATCTTATTTGGTAATGTGCTGCTCAAAATGGAAAACGTGAATGTTACAGAGATCAAAGTACACCTGAAGACTAACATGTTTCGAAAAAATGATTTCAGAAGTTACATGTGCACTATAAAGAAGCATGTTTAAGATGTGTAAAGAACTTATGCATGCACATAGATAATTTATGCATCTAAAATGACTGAGTATTTAAACACAAATAATACATACATCTGCTCAAAATGGTGCAAACTATTTAGGTTAATTTGTTAAAATGTTCGGAAAATGTTTATTTATACATACGCAGGAGGGGAAAGGTGTGGCAAATCGATTGGCTACCTCAAGTGATTTGAGAACCCTGATAAGGGTTGACTCCACCGACATGGCAATCACAGGTGGCAAATTGCCACTACCAGCATGAGGGTGGCCTAGTACTGGTGGAGGAGTTGAACATGTCCAGGTGATGAACAGATCTTCGTTGCCCAGGTTACCACTAGTGAATGTTGACTCATCTATACAACATACATAAATATTTTAGAAACAAAAATGGTAAGCTCATCAATGGTCAAAACCTAGTTCTTCAACTTCACGCAAAACCCCGTTATGAAGGAGGAAAAGTAATTAATCAAAACGCTACGCTCCTGCGGTACCTCACACACAGGACTTCTCAGATTTGTAAATTGATTTTATGTAGTATACATGTACCCGTAAATCTCCTTCATGTAGCATTCATAAGTTCAACGAATTATTAAATATTTCATGTATTTTACACCAGCCTATCCATTTTATAATATGTATTACGTTTAGAATTCATAATACTTTGGCAAATGTTACTATCTAATTCTTATTATCCTTTTAAATTTAAACATTTAGCGTCGTGCATTACCGATAAACGTTATCTTCTTAAAACTTTAAAGTTGAAAGCTATCGTTTCCTGTAGTTTAACGAGTCGACGAGCCTCCTACGCAATTTTTATAAAATGAAATCCAGTAGTTTTTCTCCTCAATTTACATCAAGGAAGAAACTGTCATGAACAAAGACGCTTAAACGGGTTTCTCTTCGACATCGTGTATGTGCACGTTTTAAAGCCACCATTGATGGTAAGTGACTGGCTGATAGAACAATATCAAACGATTCAGTTTTTTGACTAACCTGCTGTGATGAGATCAAAGACACTGACACGGAGAGCGGACCGGTGATGAAGTCCTAAGTATACGAGAAGTCGCGCAGCATGGTGTTTTACATAACGAGCAAACAAGGTTGTGTGATTTGTGTAGAAAAATTCATCTGCTGGAAGCAGAAGTGGTGGTAGGGCGTCCGCAACTCCTGCATCTATCAACGGTTTATGGTGAGCAGTGTCTAAGGCTAGTGTCGCCAGGATTTGCAGAACCAAACAAAGCAGTTGCTGAAATGTCATTTAAATAATCGGGTCAATCAGTAAAAATAGTTGAGATATAGTAGTTTGAATATTAGGTAGCGCGTTTTTATGTCATCCCTAACTGAAACAAAGGCAAAGACAATGGATGATGTAAATTAGCTCGAATCACAAAGTCATTCTTTAAAAAACTTTTGCTTTCTCCACCATTATTGTCTCTATAAATTTGGAATGTTTCAGTCTCATCTCCGTCTAATGTTTCCCAAAATGTATTGTTGAATTAAAATTTTAACGCTCCTCAACTACACAAAATAACAAATTAAACATTTAATCATCTACTATCATATTCGAAAAATGAACTCACGAATGGCAGATCTTCAGTCATAAAAACGTTATAACTACTTCACTATGCATAGGTACTTTATTTCTGTCTGGTATAACGACCCCTCATGACATATTTTCCGTCTATTTTAGTTATGAGTTATAAAATCTCAAAATTATATTATACTTGCTCCGTGCACTACAAAAATTTCCTTTAGTGAGTAAATTAAAATCAGAGAAAAGAAATACATGTATGCTTTTAGTAGACTACCAATAGTATTACCGTATTTATCTGACAACATTATATGCAATAATTCATCATTTTGACTTTACTTTGTTGGGTTTTGTTTTCGTTCTATAGTACCTTGGTTGCATAAGGTAGAGTCAAAGCAAGCGTATACTATTGACTTTAGCACACGATAGTAAAGCAGAAAGGAAAGAAGAAGAGATAAATTGCAATTTGCAATGAACGATTTTTCTCATTTTTTCCTGCATCCCACAACCCTAAAAATCCTCGATAAGCACTCTGGAGAAGCAACATTGTGATGACAAGCTCTTAAGAAGTTGTTGGAAATAAATGGGAAAGAAACACTTACTGGATCGTGCGTTGCGTCAAGGGCGGCGATTAAAATCCGAAGAGGCGCTTCACTTACTAATGACTTTTGGACGGCAGGAGAATGAACAAGAAAGACGAGGAGACGAGCACTCAGAAGTTGCAAGCAATGAGCACTGCATGTTCTCCTCCTGTTTAAAGAAATTAAAAAGCCATGATTTCATTTTAAATTGTCCTCCTCTTTTTTAACTTTCTTTTCCAAGCGGAAAGTGTTAACTATAGACAAAATTAAATAACCAATATGTGTTCTTTGACAACTAAAAATAAAAAGTAGTTTGAACTGTTATCAAATGTTGGGTTAAATGTTAATCTGGCACGTGGCAAGTAATTTTCTATTTCCTTGAATTTGAAAAGGGTAATATAAATGCATAGAATGTGGATTTCCACTTCCCCTACAGATCAGACAGTGATACCAAGAAACCAGATATAACTGCCAATCTATTTTTCGTGTAGGCATTTCTTTGTTTTCTCGAAGGCACTGCGAATGTTGATATGTACTGTGCCTACTTTCTCTTTGCCCATATCACAAGCTTAGATTTCTTAGTAAGCCACTACCACAGCAGTGTTCTAGCACTGCACTGCCATTCACGACATTTCCATCTTCTATCTGAAGATTTCATGGGGAGAGAAAAGAAAGCACGTAATGATATTACATTCACGTCAAGTTAACTTTTTCAGGGTACCATGTAGCCTGCTTGCACGTGAAGCACAGAATGGATATCCTTAATCAACCTGTCTTTTTCAATTCCTTCGCTGCTTTCTAACAGATCACACTTCACATCCACTTTCAAACTCAATCCGTTATCTATATCAGGTAAACACAGGTAAGAAAGGATATCAATGTAAAGTTAATGGAGCACAAAAAGTTTTCCCTGTACAAAAGAAATGCCACATTATGCTTGAAATATATCAGTGAATGGAAAATTACAGTTCAAACTTGCAAAATAAAAATTAAGGCCTGAATCATCTAAGTACCAAGTCGAGCATGCCACATTGCTAATCTAATATTAAATTATCAAAATTGCAGCGTTATAGGAATTATTAGAGACTTGTTTTAAGTGAAAGTTTGTAACCCAACTGCATTTATTATATTTTTCTCACCTGATTGACGGCGTGCACGTTTGACGAGATCCAATCGTCCGTTTGTATAAAGTCACGGCGTTATGGAGTATATTAACGATGGGTCCAACAGCAGGCTCGAGTATATCTGCATTATAATATTTCACTTGACTATTAACAAGAACGCGTTTAAATCCTCTCATGAAACGTTGAACGTTACTCTAGATGAATAAATTTGATGCGACAATTTACGATTAGCAACTTGTGTTTCATAACTACGATGCATTGTTAAGTATAGAAGTACACAGATCTTGTAAGCAAACATGATATTTACAATAAAATAGGATTCTGCTAAAATAATGAAAAGATACTGAAAAATAAGAGAATTGACTATTACGAAATTTTCTCGTAGTGACTGTACGAAATAATTTGCCTTATTTTGCTTTAGTAACTTATACTTCAGTAATTTTGTATTCTGTGATGATGAAACAAGCTGTTACTCCTTGAGATCTTTAGTTGCAACGACTAATTACGCATTTTACAAGGCAGTAAAACTTTTGATTTATATGAAGCACTTAAGTGTTTCCTGTTATATACATAATATATAGAACTTCAAGATACAGGAGTACCTTGCCTTTCCATGATATGAAGTTCTTAATTTAGTAGAAGTTTCCTTTACTATGAGAATACTATCATCACCATGATAATGTTAAGATGACACTTCTCTTACAACGAGAATCCCTGGAGACACTCCACTGGAGAGATCCAACTTCTGACCTCTTCCATGCTTTCAATTTCATAATTGGTTATGTTGTTCAAATTTCTTACAACAATCATGAGACTGTGGAGACATAGCATAATTGAAACCACGAGCACTTGGGATTCGCTACAGATTATAGTTTCATTTAAACCTGTGTATAGTTGTTGAAGGAATGATAATAGTAGTAACATTATCGCAAATAGATATCCCACGCACGAGAACATTTAGTTGGGCCATTATAAACATGTGTGTGAAAGTCAATGCATTAGTTATTGTTCTTGATGGAATAATGACTAACTGACTAATGACTGATACGTACACATTCAAAGTTTAAAAATTCATAATATGGTTTACAGAATGATATTTTGCTAAATAAGTCAATACATGATGCAATATTTATTTTGAATATCAAAGAGTATAATATGTTTAAAGTTTAAGATTTCAATTTCAATCAGTATGTAGCACTTCATTGATTTGAACAAAAATATAAATGCTTGAACTGCGAAAAAATGAGTGAATGGGCCGACAGACTACCCACTTGGTGTGCTCAGTTAAGGTGCATTTGTTATTAATCATTTTATGTGATCCAAATTTGTCAGTCAGAGAAGCATGTGTTTTACACGAATGCATGATAGCAAGCTTAGTTTGCAATGAATCATGCATACAATTGCTCTGCACCAGCAGAAGAAACTTTCCCTTTAAGTTTTCTCTTGTGTAAGCCCAACGAGTGGTAAAAGGATCCATCTCATGCAGAAAAAAATGCAATCTTCAAGATTGGGAATATGTACTCGGTTGTGTTTGTATTGCATAAATATTCTAATCAAATTCAAATTTACTGTTGCAAAACTGTATATTCAGCTTAATTTTCTAGAGCGACTATATTTTCGTTTCCCTATCTTTGAATAAACGGCTGTGTAAGTGGTACACGTATGAAATCAAACTTACTGCTGCATCTTACGAAGCGTTAGTTTTACTACAGAAAATAACAATAGTGGTAGCATGCAGAGTTCATGCAGTTGCCACATTGCCCATTATGAGAACTTTATGTATTTTCATATAGTATTCTACCTAGTATACATTCTGTGGACATAATGCTTCATATTCTGTAGTTAATTTAGCGGCGTATCTCGTTTCACTTACTTTCTCTCTGATCAAGTGAAAGTTTAGGAAAATAGGAAAAGGGAGAGCTAGAAATGAAAACGAGATATTAACAATTAACTTGGTCTCTAGTGTTGCCAGTATTTTCAGTTAGCTTCAAATGTCAGTAAGAGTGGCAGTATCATCAGCGTGTAGTTTTCCGAAACAGGAAGACAAAGGCACTTCTACACGCTTCGTCAGAAAAATTAAACTCGGCGATAGTACGCAACCAACGATAAGCGATATTATCTAGCTGGCAATACAGACAACCACTTCCACAACTAACCCTTTCTTGTATAAATGATTCGAGTAGACTGGCATGCACGTTTAAAAATAGAAAATGACTGTGCGAAAAACTGTCATAGATTTAGCGGCAGTTGTGTTAGTAATAATAGCAGTGCAGCTTATATAGCATTCCCTTTCACTACCAAATCCATTATTCTCGAATGACGGGATTGTTGTTGTTTCCTCCCATTCATCCAACACACATACACACAAGAGTACAGGTATGTTTTCTCCCTTTTCATTCTATTCTCATGTGACACATTTTAGAAGATGAGTGAAAAGGTAGGAAAAATACGTACGTCGCAAGTATAACTATTCTACAGAAGAGCGATAGTATCCATTCAAATAAATAGCTATAAAACATATTACACTTCTACCGCACGACTTTACGCTCAATATGTGCAAGATGTTTCCCTTAACTACCACTCACTCCACTGCCTACAATTTGTCTGACATCACTTGCATTTTTATAGGAGAACCGACAATAGTTAGCTGGCCTAAATGTACGCTCCCTGACAAGGTTGAGTGGATTGTGATTATTGTTTTAAGCATTATTCACCACAAGCATACCTCGCATCTCAATAATCTTCCCCGTAGAAATAAAATCGATGCATGCTACACACATTTATTAGAGACTGCAAAGAAAAATGCAAACTATTACAAAAAATGGTGAGACACAGGCGATGACATGTGCTCCCTTTGCTATTACTACCTATATTACATCATCATCAACATATTATTTGCTATTGTTAGCTCTAAAGGAGGGGAAAGTAGCAAAATAATAATAGCAGAATAGATAGACGCTCAGCATGGAATAAACACACTTACAAAAATTGGGGGCTTCTAAGATAACATTGTAAGAAAATGATACTTGTATGAAGTTTTTTTTGTGCCCGTCTGTCGCATTACATTCCTTCTGCACGCACGTTCCTGTGAGAGGGAGAGGAAGCCGTCAGCCAAGAGGAAAAGAGTATAGTTAAAGCAGCATTATATGTCTATCGAATACCGACCTTAACTTAAGTATATAATTCCAGTGGTTTTTTAACCCCAGAAAAGTGCTTCAGTCAGACATGTATTAAACATATGATTGCCTACCTGGCTTAAGGAGCACGTACGCAGTTACAGCGAAAGTAGTAGAAAAGGATAAGAAAGTGAAAGAAGGTGGAGGATAAGAAAACGTGTGCGTTTGTGTGTTAAATGGGAATGTAAGCTTGGAACTGGCTATATAGTCGGGTTTCGGGAAAGTGAAAGAGAGTCACACAGACTTCCGTGACAAACAGATATCGGTTAGATAAATTTTTCATGGTTCCGATTTAGATGGGATAAACACTGCTCTGTATTACCATTATGTAGTAAAGAAAAGTCTGAGCAGTAAAGGTACACGTGAAAGTCATGCTATTCTGTGACAATGGTGTAGTGACAGTGTGTATAATGGTGCTCCTACTTAACACACACACACACACAAACTTATCAGACATTCTAGGCATATAAGAAAATCTAATGGTTGAATGAGTGGATGAGTACACAATGCATTTAAATATGCTAGACTGGGGAGCATGAACAAGAGGAGTCAAGTGAACTACAAAGTAGAAAGTATGATCACAATACAAGGTAGGAAAGGGAAAGAAAGGAAAGTTAGTTTGATAGAAAATTTTGACCATTTTTAGAGGTAAAGCTGCAAGTATTTTGTGGAGGAGAAAACTCTAAAGGACTGACAAATGTGTGTAGGTAATATATGGCACTACTGTAGGCGGAATGCGGCCACCTATAATAGTGACAGACTTCATGAAAGAATAAATACGTGCTGGGAGAGATTTCAGTTAACAATTTGTACTGTAGGGGCGTTTGTGAGGAAGAAAATGTACTGCTATGCATGTCTATCTATATCGAATATATAGAGACAAAAATGCAAAGAAAAACGCGAGTAAAAGTTGCATCCATGTATAGGTACTTATATAGGGGATGAAAGCGGACAGATATTACACGTTCCTGTTTACTGTCAATGGATGAATAAATAGCTCTTACTATGCAGCAGCAGCAGTAACAACAAGCCCTTACCTGTATTTTTATGTTATGTGTACGATCTTGTACTATAAAAGATGGTCATCAAAATATATGGGTTGTTTGTGTTACAGGCATTAGCTATTTATGTATGCAATTTTTGGAATTGAAATAGCTAGGTCCCTTCGGGCTATTTTTTACATTTTCCTATCTGCCGATACCATGTCAGTGTAGCACTCCAAATTTACAAGCTCCAAAGTGCAGACGTACATATGTAGATGTGTGTAGAATTTATTGTGAAATATGCATGAAAATACGGATTTTTAACATCTAGAGTACACACACAGTGATATCCTACCTATCTTAATCTTCCGGAACAACCCAATTCATTTCTAGATCAGAACTCCAGTATACCTTTCTCCACAACAATGCTTTTATTCTATCGAGGTGGACCCATTTCAAACGTTCAAATGAAGAAACGGAAATGCAGTAGCAGTGAAAGAGAAACTGTCAAACATTCAATCAAGCTATATATAGCAGAAAATAGCTGGACGAGTTTGTTGCATGTACTATTATTATTACTTGGAAAGGATTCGGTAGGGGACATGATGGTTGCATTGTCAGAGCTTGGTTTTGTGAGAAATGATGCGCTGAAAAAGGAGAGAAAGAAACCACATCTCTGAAATACGAAGCATCGCCGTTATTAACTTTCTTCTTGCTGTTTTGTCAGAGACTTTCTTTGCATACAAACTAATATAGAGATTGTATGATCCAACCAAAAGGAAGTTATAAAGTGTACCAAATACATATAAATACATTTAAGCTCTCTCATGTAAACTTTTTTTCATCACATTTTATTGCAAATGGAAAACTCTGGCGATGCGTTTGCGGGCAAATATCCAATTACTGGGTTTGATGCTGTCCACTTTGTAGATTTCAAATGGAATCCAAAAACATCGGCAGCATGACTCTTTTTGTACAATCTTATTTGAACGAAGTAGTCATATCATTTTTCAATCAGCACCCATGTTGAGCTTTGGACTGGAATGAGAAGTGCTATTTGTCAATAACATTTACTTCTGCACCCTAGCGTTTAGTGTTTCATGGGGGCTCATTATATTTATTATATTGTGGAATACCCCATTTATTGCCTGCCAGTTAGCACAAGTTTCATTTTATATTGTGTTCCTGAACACATTTTTTAGTTTATTACTATATCCCACTTAATAATGTAACTTGCAACCATGAATATGACAGCGGCTGTTTTCAGCTCGGAATACTCAAAGAAAGTCAATTTGAAATCAGAAAAGTGGTTCGTCGAACAAGCATTTATTTTATAAAAAGAAAAATCAATACATAGTGATTAAAATCTTAAACAAAGTGCAGAACTTATAAGCATCGAAAATACATATCAAGCCAAGCTGTGTTTGAAACACTAATCAATGTTTGAATATATGCGATAACTAAAGTTTTACATAACGTTTCATATTATATGGATAGATAATACGCTCTACAATGTCGTGTATAATGTTGAAACCAGAAAGGACATAGACTTACCTAAAATATCTTGATTGGAAAAGGCTTTGGGGGTTTTGAAAGAGACATCCTTTGATTTACTCCGCAGTAGTGGGCCTTTCCCGATGATGCCACCATTGTTCTTGGACACAAACACTGATCCCCGCTGCTGAGATGAATAGCTTGTTGTCAGCCCGTGTGAGTGACTTGTGAGATTATTGCCCTGACTCTGCTTATCCGGATCAATATCACGACTAGAATGTACAAAACCATGAACAACAGTTTATTATCTTTAAAATATCTAATGAAACAACTTTGAATTCTTGTAAACCCGATCTGCATTAATAATCTTCCAGAAAAAACATTGGGACATTATCATCACAAACAATAAACATCACATAAAAATATACTAACTATAATAGGAATGGTTTTGTAGGTAAAGGGTAATAATCAGAAAAAAATTATACACTATCTACACATCCCATATTTCATCTTTTCAGAGGTAGCCCACATTCCCTCTCCCAATATGAATGAGCTCACTGACATTGTTCTGATGACCGGTAAATGTGCAAGGTAGTAATATCAAACCAAATAGCTCCGCACGTATGGCAAACATCGCTGCCTGAATACAAATACGCTTCCCACAGCTGTATCATGCCCAAATATTTTCATCCTTACTACTTAGCAAGTAACAAGTCAATAAGAAAGAAGAAACGGATATGGAGAGAAAGTTGTACCGATTCGTTCTCGTCGACTGCTCGACTTTTTATTTCTTCTCTCCTCTCTCATGGAGACATTCACACAGTTCATAGTCTGCTATGGGTTAAACACCTAGGAAAAAACTCTGAACCCTTCTTCTTTCCAAAGAATTTTCATCTGTTGTAAAAGAATGCAAGCAAGTTTCGATCATCCGTCAAAAGCTGCTCTTCAATTTATCAATCTATCTCTATTTTCTTGACTTTCTCCATCCAAGTCATGTCACAGCAGC
The DNA here is from genome assembly GCA_034700605.1 of Willowsia nigromaculata. Taxonomy (NCBI): domain Eukaryota; kingdom Metazoa; phylum Arthropoda; class Collembola; order Entomobryomorpha; family Entomobryidae; genus Willowsia; species Willowsia nigromaculata. Next base: position 11,686 of record JAQIXX010004150.1, read on the forward strand.
ACATTTTCAAAATTTCCAGGTTGTATACAAAAAATATACGAATGTGCAGATATAATGGACTCACCACACGACACAACATTGGAGGAGCAAGAAAAAGGATGGAAAAAAGATTTTTTGAATGTAATTTCATGCATCAAAACTTTCTCCCTTCTTGAGTGTGTCTTTCTCTACTAACTGGGAACTTATTTTTATGGTAAAGTCATGCTCCCAGTACCATATTTACAATTTACATAAGCTAGTACCTACACAATTGCTGCTAAACATCAACATCATCATCATCATCATTGAACATTATATGATGTCACTTTTATTCAATGTAGGCTATCTCCAAAATTGAACTCTACTGCACAGCATTTTCCCATTTATTTCATCATACATTACATTTATTAAATATAACTGAATTTTCTTGGCAGTGTGCGTGTGTTTCGCTCGAAGTTATTTCGTGTATTTGTATGTGTGCTTCCAATTTTTCGTCTTCTTTTGACAGAGACAGTTATTCATCTTTCTTTTTGTGATTTTCTATTGGATGGATGCTGCACCATTCTGGGGAAAAACTCTTGGTTTCAGCACAAAGTTCGTAACTATTTCAAGAGTTTCTCCATGGATGGCTGATACTAAAACGTCATTAGCTTCCTTGAATGCGCCACGATTATATAGTATATTGTTACGGGGAATTCAAAAATTTTACCTTTTGCCTTGTGTGTATGAAGAAATGATGCTATTTTATTGCAAGAAATGTTACTATTTTATCGCCTAAGAAAGAAATGTTTTCTTTGTGCTGTGCCACATTTCTATCTCTTGTGCATCTTCTCTCCCAATTCATTAATGACGGTATCGAAACGATTATCCAGAGAGGGAGTCATATCAGGCCATATATCTCTTTCTTTTCATCATCATCATTTCACAAATCTTTGAAATTATAGTAGTGATAATAAACTTTAATATTTACTGTTGTAATATATTATACATCACACGCTTGGTTAGCATAACAAGCTACTCAAAATGATTTTCCAGGATTTGTCGCCTTTTGAAGGCAGTTGTCATGCTTACGATGAATCCATCCAGCACAAAGAATACTACCTACTTTTCTCTTCCTTTTTATGATTTGATAAAAGTGGGGCGTTCAAACAAGTACATAAACACTGGTTTACTTACTATGAACATAAATAAACTGTCAGAAAAAGACGGGAAGAGAATTATAGATGGTATATGACGGAAGAATTCACGAGGGGTGATGGTGGCTGCTAGCAGCTCAGTTGAGTTAGCTTTTTTTCGCCGTAAAGCTTTTGAAGTTCAACACTCGTTTCGCACCCAATAATAATAACAATAATAACAAGCCCACCAGCAAATTTGTAGTTACTGGTGCCACCAACTCCCTTCCTTTTGCTGTGCATGTAGTTCATACGTACTTTCCAGTATACAGAGGAGCTCTGCGACTTTCAAATATTATGTCTGGTGTGTATTTATGTACGTAACTGATTGTTAGCAAAGCTTTCTCCTTCCTTGTTTCACACAATTTTGTGCTAGTTAGACTTTGTCTTGTTTGCTTATATGACTTTCATGGTACTGACGGACGGAAGATGGGAAAAAAGAAAGGAACAAAAACAAAAAGTAACAAACGACTAGAAATAAATGCCATAAAAATTTGAGAACGGCAGAAGAGCGAACTGCTGTCAGGCTGCTGGCAAGGAAATGGTAGATGAGGATTACTTGAGAGACACAAACACATTCTATGACAGCTTTACAGAACCCACACACAGCCAAAGAGTAACAACAAATAACGTGATGATCACTTTGTCTGGGTGCGTGCCTCAGCCAGTACATCATTGAATCACATGTGCAGAATGAAGGATTTTTTTTTTAAAAAAAAAAGGTGCTGTGTAAAGACTTTAGTGACGTTAGTTACACAAATAAATTCAAGAATAAATATACCACTAGAGACTAATATTATCATTCCCAGTCAATGCATCACATGATCTTTATATACAAACCGAACAAATGTCACTCATATATGATGCATACACCTATACAAAAGAAGCATGTACCCACTACCCTGGGATCAGTTAAAGAAAATTCGATTCGCGAAGAAAACTTGTTTATTGAAGGTTTCTGAATAGAATGGACAAATTAATGCCTCCATTGCTTGTTGCATTGCAACTTGCAGGAGAAAGTTTACCAATATAGCACCTTTTGCGTAGGTTTCTGGTATAACCTAGAATACCCACACGTAGGTATGTGCAAGCAGAGAGTTAAGCATAACACGGTAGAGGAAATTTAAAGAAAAGAAAGCAACTAGGAAAAACTAATAGTAAGTACAAGGATTTCGGGAGAGAGTAGCAACCGATAAAAATAAAGCAGTATGAAATAGTAAAATCCAACTAACCTTTCCGTAGTGAGTCGATGAACAATGCATACATCTATAATTTTGTTTAAAGCCACAAGAGCTGTGTACTGAAGGGGATGAGGTCCCGTTGAAAATACCAAGCACGCCTTAGTAATAGCGCACATAACATCAGATAAATATTTCTTAGGCTCATCTCGACCGTTGTGGCACTGGAGCGCAGCCTAGGAAATCCCATTGGACAGTGGTGAAAGTGGATCACGATTATGTAAATAATCAATGAAAAATATTTTTAGTTCCTTCGAGAAACGTTAGAAATACAAGAGCAAATTAAATATAACGGAGAATATCTTGGACAGTCGAGGTAAAGCAGTATCTTCTTTACTATTATCGTATAGTATATTATACATATATACCTATGTACTAGTATACCACTGCTTAAATATTTCGGGAAATACAGATAAGCTGGATAAAAGGGATGGACAGTCACAACTGACCATTTCATAATAACTAGTTCTATTTAAAATAACACTGTCAGGTTGGTAGAAAATGAAACATTCTTATTTCATAAAATACACAGAACAAAGCCTAATATTTATTTGCTCGCTCCTTCAGCTTAGAAATCATAATCCCTACTTATTGTCTGTATTTTTTTGGTAAATTCCATCAATAGATAAGGTCTTTAAATTCTAAATCAATATTTGAAGATGAATTCCTTGTGCTTTTCATCACCTTAGATTTTTGGAACGGTTAAATCATGGGCTTTATGCGCATAAAATATCCTCGGTTAGCAACATATCTACAACGAATTTTACACTATCATTTGGCAGCAAACAACTGCAAGGGCCTGACTGGAATTGTTCATTTAAAGTTAACATTAAATAAAGTGTGCATGCAAATTAATTTAATAAACTACTTTATCATTGCCAAAATAAATACGTAATAAACAACGGAAATATTACCATCACTAGAGTATGCAGAAGACCAGACAAGCATTTGTGTGGGTCCAACGGAACGTCTGTCGTTGGAGGAACTTGTTGATATCGTCTTAAAACCGACTGACAATGAACATTTAACCCCTCCAGAAGATCATCAAGGCACTCATCATTTGAAGCAATAGACTTCAAAATCAACAAGCATCGTGCTAGCTCGGACCATTCCATTTTTACGGGATCTGAAAACCCAGCAAGCATATCATGTAATTTTACTTAATCTTGTATGTTTCACCAAATTTTCATCTACGATAATAGTGCTTTTCATTCTTGTTCAATCTTTCGGGTAGATTTTATTTTGTTGATGGAAAGGCATGCCAGTGATAAGAAGAAAATTAAAATGCGTAGGAAAAAGTGATGAATGTTTGTTAAATTTTCATCAAGATACCAAAAAGAGTTTGGAATAGTACGCACGTAGCTTGCACTACGTAATGGTATATGTCTGCTAAATGAATATGATAAGGAGATCAGTTTAAGCCTTCATCTAGAAGTTTCATTTTCGATTTCATTTTGATTTTTTGTACTTCCATATGTTTCACTGACAAAAGATCATCCAAAGCCGGAAAAGAAAATGAAACTGGATTGATGCATGTATAAAAGCAAAGTCTTGAGCTTATTTCTACCAATAAATTTTGAATAACGGTCTTAATATGCAATCTGCTTCCGTGGATTTCAAAATCCTCTGAGACTAAAGTTTTCCGTGGGCAAACCTATCATTATATTCCATTCCATGAATTTATAGCAATAATTTTGATGTCATAATGAATTTCGCACAACTTTTAACGTTTCAGTAGAAAGTGTTTTTGAATCCCTTGAAAGTAATTTGAACTTTTGAGCACTGGTTTTTTATGTTGCCACAGCTATATCTCATATCTAGTGTGATATGAAATGCATAGATAATAGCACTTCACTCAGAAGATGTAAGAGCTGTTTCCCTGAACACAACATCTATGAATCATTTGTAAGCATTGAGGGAAAATTTCCATTTAACTTAGCAAATCATTTTAGAACGATGAAATTAGTTGTTTTCAATAAAAATGCATCGAACACTTGTGTGATAGAATTATTTTAAGTACCTATATTAAACAAACAGTTCAAACTTGGAAAAAAAGTTTGTTTGAATTACAATATTTGCTTTTAACAACAATAATAATAGACTATAGGTGTGTGGTGATAGCTTTCATAAGAAAAATTATCATGAAATTTCCAAGAACCTACAGTTTAAAAAATGCTCACATCAAAATCATAAAACTTGAGAAAGTATTTGAGAAAATTCCACAGCTAGTTTGTACAGAATATTTTAAAATATTATATAGATGCACTTTTGTTGTAATATTTTTAAAACCACTGTAGTAATTAAAAATTGAACAACATCGAACATATTTACAGTGGTTAGTATTCACAAATTGACCCTGAGGCGTTACATTTTTTGCCCTTAAAAAATTGTCTATTGATTAGATTAGAAATAAGTATTGATTAGAGGTTTGGATTAATCCACTACTAATATCAAACATGAGCACCATTTAGCATGAAGAATAAAGTCATAAAATTACCTCCATCGGTAGTCGCTTTGCTAGCATTTTTCTCTTTTCTCTTTCTAAGCTTCTTCTTTGACTCATTGAAGGGTCCAGGTGTAGGACCCACTCCGCATGTTCCGGATTCTTCTATGCAGCTCTGAAACAAGATGACAAGATTTTTAATTAAGTGAACATGATTGTTCAACAGAAATTCTTATGACATGCAAACTGGAAAGAGCCCTCTTTGTTTTATCATTATCATTCAAACCACACAATACCTAACATTCTTAAAATTTCATACCATGTTTTGTAACGCTAGTACGGTTTAAGACAAAAAATATGCAAATAATTTCCACATAACACATGTTTTAATTAAAGCAGTCTACTCCACAAAGTTTTTATAGTATTAACAAATTTTAGGGCCATTTTTACGTTTGACAAGCATGTGTATGCATTCATAGAATTCCAAGAAAACATTTTGTTTCATATGAATAGGCACATTGAGTAATCGAACTATATAACCCAGACTGTGTATTCGAGCCAGACTGTTGACTAGCTCGACAACGATAATCCGCCTATTGTTTTGAAAGGAACAATAGGAA